>LPNX011055815.1:107966-131308 GCA_001517045.1 Pseudotsuga menziesii | reverse complement strand
CTATCCACAATTCACTTCCATTCCTGCCTTTGATTCTTCATCTTTTGAACCGTTTTGTTGGAGCGAACTTCTTCTATACAAACCTTTTCGTTCCATCCATCAGGATATTGGAACAACAACTTCTGAAATTATTTCTCATTGGTGTCACATTAAAGGCACATATGTTGTGTGGCATGTTGAATGTGCACAAGAAGAACCCTCTACACCTCTATCTGATGATTCAAACTCCTATGATGTTACCTTTCCCTTACCCCATAACATCGATGAATGGGAACTTCTCTCTCAAATGCGACCAGAAAACAACATCTAGATTGATGACCTTGAAATGCTTGGACATCATGATTTTGACAAAAAACACAATTGGACACATAAAAATATAACCACCCATATACATGAGACAAATACATCATTCATTGACCTCAATCGCTTGTCCACCCAACTACATGAAGACATGTCGCCATTGTCCAATTTACATGATTCCTTGTCTCCCACACAATGAATAGCCTTTGATCTTGTCATTTCCCATTGTATAAACACTACACCTGCTCAACCACTCAAAACGGTTATTCAAGGTACTGCAGGCACTGGGAAATCTTACCTCATATCTTGCTTGAAATATGCACTCCAAATTGCATCTGAACAAACTACCTCCCCACTTCTTCTCCTTTCTCCAAATGGTGTTGTTGCTTTTAACATACATGCATCTACAATACATTCTGCTCTTCGAATACCCATTAGTGAAATTCACCCCCTTGAAGGCTAATCCCTTTCAAAACATCAAGAAGAACTCCGCCATATTTGCTATATTCTCATAGATGAAATGAGCTTTATTGGCCCAAAAATGTTAACTCAAATTGATGCACAATTATGTCAGGATTTCCCCTCGCTTTGTACAATCCCATTTGGTGGTTGTTCCATAATCCTTCTTGGTGACTTCGGCCAATTGCCTCCTGTAAAGGACATCCCTATGTATGCAGGCTCATCCATTGGAACTGCTCTTTGGTGTACATTTGATAATTTTATCATGCTCAAAATGATTTTCTGACAACAAGGAAATAACCCTTCTCAAACTTCCTTTCGCCAACTCTTGCTAAACCTTCGAAATGCAACACCAACTATTGAAGACTGGGCACTCCTAATGACAAGCACAACCTCATGCCTTTCACATGTGGAAAATTGTTCATTTCAATAATCTATCCACTTGTATCACACAAATAGCTATGTTGCACTGCACAACAAACACATGTTGAAACAACTTAATATGCCAATTGCACATTGCTTTGCAAAACAAAGGAACAAACATTCCCACCAATCCATTGATGACGAACAATTTCCATTGAAGGTCCTTCTTGCTATTGGTCAACAAATCATGTTAACTTCTAATTTATGGGTTCAAACAGGACTTGTTAATGGCTCACTTGGAAAAGTCATTGACATTGCCTACAACTCCAGTGAACAACCTCCTACCTTACCATCCTTTTTTGTTGTCGAATTCCTCCATTACAAAGGACCCTTATGGGATGCTTCTAATCCCACTTATGTTCCAATATCTCCCATAACAAGAGGATCCTATAGGAAACTACCACTTCGTATGGCATGGGGTTTAACAATTCGTAAATCCCAAGGTATGACCCTACAAAATGTAACAATAGGTATTGGAAACATTGATAGACAAGGGCTTACATTCACTACAATATCAAGAGTTACATCTCTTTAAGGCCTTCGCATTTCTCCACCTTTCTCTTTTTCCAGATACTCTCGAATGCAAGACAATCCATATGTCCAACGTAGGAAACAAGAGGAAAGCTTATTTGCTTCAAAGTCTTTAACACCAAATTGTGGTTGAAGATTCTCTTTGTTTTTATATAGATGTACTGCTTTTCTTTGGTCACTTGTTGATGTAAGATATCTGCTTTTGTTTCAAGAAAGATCCAAGAAATTTTGAAATAATTGGGTTCTAGACTAAAACTGTCTCAGAAAACTGAGACACTGACTGTGAAAGTTTTTAGGTAGGACAATTATGATATATAATCAATAACAAAAAAAAAAATTCCTCAACGTATAAAAAATATAGATCAACTCTTATTTCCTTAAATGAACTTTAAATAAAACTCAACAATAACAATTGCAGTGCTTTATCCAAATAATTATATGAATACAAAACTATCCTATGAAGGCATACTAATTGACAAATTAGTATTAGGAACCAATAACCATTCATCAGTTGCAGTAAAAGAGTATTCAAATTAAATAAATACATTTTTTCAATGTACATTTCATATGTCAAAATTGTAATGCAAAATTAGTACATAAATCAACACATTTAATACATCATCAACCTATGATCATTATACCACAAATATAGAAGAATAACTCAAAATCAATGAAACAAATTTAATAAATAATCATAGAACATAACATAAGTAAAGAGTTATTTTATTCAATTGCAAAACATTACAATGTTTCCAAAACTACAGAGCTTTCCTGATATGTCTTTCGTTGTCCTCCTCCAGTAATGGTCATTGCAAAGGCATTCTTTAGGGCTTTTATGGTAAATTTCCCACTTGATTGGGTCGATATACAGCATGAAACCAAGTTTGGATGATTGAAAAAGATAAAAGTAAAAGGGGTTTTATTTCTTAACATACAAATATGCAGGCTAAGATCAGTCTCCATAGCCAACTTCAAATAAATCTCAAACCAAATATTGTATAAGGTTTATCCATAAGCTAAGAAATATTCAATACATCCAAGAGGTAATACTAATTAACAAATTAGTATCAGAGATCATTTACTAATCATCAGCACCATAATAAATCACATAAATCAAACAAAAACATTCGTTTAACATATATGAAATACTTCAACATGTAGTCTCCAAAAAATTCCTCTCCCCTACTTGGGAAATCTTTCCCTTTAAATTATATTACAAAGTGTTACAACAAAAGAAAATTCCCAACATGTGGGCTTACAAGATCAAACAGTTTAAGCTGAAATGCCACCTGGCATCTAAGTCCATCAAGAAATCAGTGTTCTGAGATTTAGCCTGTTCCAGATGTATTTGTGCCCTCAAAATCTTAGACGTGGTCTTCCTCTTCTTCATTGTTTTCCATTTACCAACATAAACCTATATCCTAACTATAGCAGAATTAGGTGTCTCAATCCACCTCGTGATCTCCTGCAAGTTAAACTGGATGAAACCCTGAATTTTCTCCTTGGCTGCATCAAAATATCATTCAACTTCATCTAATTTTAGCTTGGGGGAAGGTGCTTCTTCGATCGATTCTAACATAGGAAACCCTAAAAAACCAAGTAAAACCTATGAAGTTGTCCACCTATGCTTTCATGCTTCATGGAAATCTTGGATGATGCTTCCTGCTACATCGCAGAGGCTTCCCCAAGTTTCAATTGTCACTCCGATTTTTTTAGCCTGAACTTTATCCATGATTGGCATATCCTTTGGTCTGTCTCTGATATGTGTTTTCCATCCAATCACATCTTCTAACACATTAATTGCTATAGTTTTTCGAGTATGATGATCCTACAGGACATCCGACTATTCTTCAAATGATTTGTACAGTTCATGTATTTCAAACAACCCTGTATACAAGCTAATCATGGATTGATGATACTGCTCATTTACCCTACAAGACAACTGTTTAAATTCTTCAATTGTTAATGTTGAAAATGATGAGGCAGGTGAAGATATCTGTAATTCTTTGAGTTGTTGCTCTAGGGTAGCATTGTGATTAGCCTATTCCTTGTTCAGGACCTTTGATTTCTCAAGTTGATGCTTGAGACTGTCGATTTTGTTCTCTGAATGTCTCTGTTTATCTTGATGCTCTTGTTTAAGGAGCTCAATATCCTTAAGGTGACGGGCCTCAGTTGCTTCCATATTAGTTCTTGATTTTTGTAGTTCTTGTTCCTTTCTGAGTAGATCATTAGTCAACTGGGACATTGAGTTATAGTAATCCCCTGCAAAGGCTCCCATAGCAATTGTTGTATCTAATGCTCCTTGCTTTTCATTAGGGGCATCAGTTCTCCAAACAATTTAGTCAAAGGCAGGCACATTTTGAGTGTGCCTTCTCTTGTCCTCTTTGAACCTTTCTTCAAAATGGCCTTGTCCTTCTTGCTTCAAAAATATTACCCTAAGGAAACAACTGCATCTTCTCCAAAATCTTCCATGTCTTCTGTAGCTAAAAGGGCTTCTTTTTGGGTTGAGGTTGATGACTGGGGTTCTGATTGTGAGACTGGTATTTCTACATCAAGGGGAGAAATGTCCAAGGTGGGAGTAGGGAATATAGATACGAGGAAAGTGGAATAAGTGGGAATAGGGGTTTGAGTTTGTGAAGAAGGGATAGTATATATATAAGGGGTTTCCACTCAGGAAAAAGGGATACTAGAAGATGTGGTGGGAGTCTGAGGTGTATGGGGGATTGATGAAACACGTGGGGAAGGAAGGGGGGTATCACTAGGAAATTCTGGCGATAATAATGGATCTCTAGAAGTGTCCTCAAGAATAGGCTTTAAATCCACATGGGAAAAAGAGGACTGGGGAAATAAAACATGTAAAATATCTCCTGAAAAGTGTGAATCAGGGATAGAATATGTCCTGAAGGTATACATATTGACAGGGAAAGTGGGGTTTCCAGTCTCCTCCTCTATATCATTATCAATTTGATGGATATCAATCTCATGCTTGGGTTGAGGCTCAACCTGTTGGATCACAATAACTTGAGGAGGCACTTGCTCTTGAAGGTAAAGTGCAGCTATCTACAATCGTTGTTGATCCTTGAGTACCTGCTGAGGTATTTTCTCTGTTTCAGCCACTAATGCTTTAGGCACTAGTGCTTGCTGAGAAACAAGTTGAGTTTTCTTCTTCTTTGACTGAGGTTCAGCCTCTTGGACATGTTTCCAAAGCTGAGCACTGAGCTTATCTAGACCTTGTTTGAATTCTTCCCCTCTTTGAAGAGCTTCCATCTCTTGGGAAGAGTGAGCACTCATAAGGGTTTCTATGATATCTTTTCCTTTGTCTTTGGACTGGGATGTTGAAGCAAAAGTTGTTGATGCTTGCTGTATTGCTTCTTTTTCCATGTTTTTCCTTACAATCTTTTCCTCTTCTTCAAATTTCAATTTTCTAAAATGAAGGGTAGACTCCTTGATTTTTTCTGATATTTGAAAACATAGACTTTACCTTTGGAATAGTGATCTTTTCCAATGCTTCCCAAAAATCAACAAATGCCTTGTACGTGGAATCATCTAGCAAATCTTCATGTGTATAATTGAACTTAACCTTTTCTTGAGCAAAAAGGCTAGTGAGGAAAGCCTTACGATCATGCATCCTTTTCACAACTTCTGCCAGCTTCATAGTTGTAATCTCCTTAACTAGCACAGTTGCATGGGTATAATTCTGTATAACCAAAGAATCTATATATAGAGGAAACTTAGACCAAGTCTTCCTCTTGTGCTTAGCCAATTTTGGATGGGAACCATCGATGACAGTTTGAAAGGAAAATTCCTGTAATACCATGTGGTCTGGAACAATTCTAGGCAACAAATGCACAGTGTTGTTTCCCCAAATTCTAAAATAAGAGAAATATTCCCCGACGTACCAATCTCCATGAATACTAATTAAAGCCATGACTCTTACTAAAAATTTCGGAGCATCGACCTTGAATATCTTACAATACATTAACACTAAGAAAAGGTCGCAGATGTCATATATGCAAGGAAAAAAATTATCCTCCTACATGTGAGAGCAGTAAATATGAACCGATGGACAATCCTTCTGCCAATTCCAACCTAGGTCAGGAAATGACGAAGTCACACAAAAAATGTCCATGACATAGGCCAACATGTAAAATTGGGTTTTTTTTTATTTCCTGAGCTTTCTGGTATTTATCAATTTTCTCTTGCAAATTAACAGATAATATTTAAGCCCAGTTGAAGGAATCACCTGTAAGAAGAATGTGTTGGGCTGCCGGAACCCATTCTGCTTTGAAAAATGTGCAATTTGCCTCACCATATAACTGTTAGGATTATTAATCCTCCCTTGTCCAATTTGGTGATATGTCTAAATCAGGAGTCATGTCTAAATCAGGAGTCCATCCAGTCTATTTTTAGTTATTAGCACCATTGGGTCCACTTGGCCTAATTGGGGCACATGTTTCAGTTACTAAAATGTGGGGAACACTAATTGAGGTTTACTGCCATTGATTGCACTTAATTGCATTAGTTTAGGAGCCTCCTAGAGCAATCCCTACAATTTAGGAGCCACTGGGTGTGCCAAAACCAACCAAGGTTAATTCAGTTCAGTTAATGAATAGTAAAGCTAAGTTAGGAGTCAGTTACATTCAGTTAGCGCTAGGTTTACATGACTGCACTCAGGAGGGGCGCATTTCTCACCTACCATAGTCAGTTAGCCTTAGTCAACACTGAATCTAACACTTGAGTTATGTTTTAGAGGTCCAATGAACTCTGGTTGTGGTTTAGAAAAGGTCAATTAACTATTGAGTTCTTCGATAGTGATTCAGACAAGGTCTTAGTTACCTATAGTCAAGTAGAGTCTATCAATTCAAATTTCCTCATGTGGATTCGAATTTCATGTGGCTATTAAAGCCATTGTACTTCATTGTAATTATTATCTAATTACTTTTTTATTAATGAAAGCATTCACAACTGCAAGCCATTTTTGCAATGTTTCATTCTTCAATTGCTGAGTAAATTATGTGATCTATTTTGTGAGTTGTGTGTTTTTCCACAGACTAATGTGCTCAATTTAATATGGTATCAGAGCCTTGGTGGACAAGACACCTCTCCTCCTCATATCTCCAGCTAGATCATTTGTTTTGAGCAAATTGCTCCTCCTAGTACTGCACTAGAAGCATAGAATTTATCACTTAATATCCCAAGTTAGGAAATTGTTGATCAAGCTTGCTTGATCAACTATGCTGGGTTTCAAGGAAATTCCAAAAGTGCAGACTTTCGACCTTACTTTGTATGTTTTATTGTGTGATAGGTTATCATCTTTTCTTACAGCATTCGCTACAAGCAACTCTTTATTCTCACTGCATTCGCTACAGCAGCTCAGTCCTTCTTACTGCATTCAAAATGGCTCATCTAGTAGAGCCTCTCACTCCTTTCAACTATCACCAGTGGAAGGAAGACATGGTGGTAATGCTTCACACCAAGCAGCTCTTCAGACTCATAGAAGAAACATAGGCAATGCCATCTTTAGATAATGACAAAGAAAAGTACTTGAACAAGCTTCATGAATCCCATGGACACTTTCTCTCCTCAGTCTCTAGAGATCTTCGATTCCACATCCAAGGATTGAAGACTCCCAAGGAGGTTTGGTACAAGATTGCCTCCTTATTTGATAAGCAGGATGAGATGAGGATCCATCAGCTAGAAAATGATCTGATCACTCTTAATCCATCCAACTTTGAATCACTGAATGAATTCTTCACAAAGTTCAAGAACTTGATATATCAGTTGAAGCAATGTAAAGTGGATAAGGATGAAGATCAGCTCATCCTTGCCATTCTCACAAAGCTCAATGTAGACTACTCAGTCTTTGTATCCACCTTCCAAACAATAAGGATCACTACTCCAAATTGGAATATTCCCACTCTTAATGCCTTCATCCAATCTCTTATTTCTGAGAATGATAAATTGATCCAAATGGGGATCATTTGATCTTCCAAAGATCTAGCTTTGGTTGCAAGAGGAGATAAGGTAGCAAATGACAAAGGGAAGCAAAGAGATGAGTCTCCTATGAAGAAAGAGTAGACAAAAGAGCCTTCAGGTTCGAAGAGAAGCAAGAAGAATGGCAAAGGCAAGGTCCTCTGCTCTCACTTTGGAAGGGGCTTTCATTCAGAAAGCTCCTGTATGAGAAGACAACTTGATGAAATGGTTCTTCGTTTGCAGAAACATAACATTTATGTACTTGATAGCACAAGGAAGGATGACTTTGAAGAAGAAGAAGATGAAGAATACCAAAGTAAAGGCCATGCACTGAAGGCTTGCTACACATCAGCACATGTCTTTCTCATTGATTCTAGAGCTTCCAACCATATGGCTACATCCAGAGAATCATTCTCTTCTTTTTAGTCCTTTGATGGTCCTAGTATTCAAATGGGAAATAACAGTAAAGTCCAAACAAAAGGGAAGGGATCTATCAAGCTTGAACATGGAAGGTTCAAAGATGTGTTATTTGTTCCCTCCCTAGCTTCAAACCTATTATATGTCTATGAGATGACCCATATTGGATCTCCAAAGTGAGTGATCTTTGGTCCTGACTTAGTGGAGATCACCAATATCTCTACTGGGATAATCATAGCAAAGGGTACTGCAAATCATGCTTCAAAAGCATATGAGTTCTCACATTTCATGCCTCCTTCAAAACCAGTGCACTCTCAGCAGCCACTTGCAAGGGAAGGTAAAATCATTGTATCTACTTCTCTTACAACTTCTACTAGTATTGCAGATCCATATTTATCAGCTTATGTGATTGAGATTTAGGGTGACTCAGATCTAGATTCTGTCCCTACTTCCAATCTGAAGGCTAGGAAGATGGCTGTAAACTCACCTAACACTCAGAAAAGAAAAGACCCTTGCGCTATGCCATGCAATCTTACCTCCTTTAGAGAGATGCAATAGACTCCCTGTAAGATTCTATGTGGAAAGGGATCAGTCTCACTACATTCAGAAGAATGGATATTGTTAAGTCATGAATTAGTTTTGATTATTCTTATATTTTGTTTGTGTTTTGAAGCTTGCTTATTTATTTACTTCCGGCAAATTTTGGGTTTATGCCATTAGGTTTCCATCATTTTTGTTTTTTCTTATGTTCTAAAGGGTTCTATAGGATATATGTTGATTAAAGGTTTCATGAATAGCACTAAGATCAAGGTTTATCATATAAACCTAATTTAAAGTTAAATTCGGGGTCAAATAGCACAAAATTTGATTTTTAAACTTTCTTGTAGCGCAACGGTTAAAAATTTTCACTAGCGCGCTACAAGAATATCGCGGGTGCAAAATTTGTCAGTTTTTACGCCAAATTCTCCAATGATTTCGCTCCTAGGATGACTAATCACATGTGTAGGTAGGTTTGATAAGTGTTTCATCTAGATAATCATGTAAACAGGTGTTGGCTATTACGTGAGGAAGATCGTGGCAGTCAGAAGTAAAGGCATGGAAAATCATGACAAACAATGGAATGAGGCGAGATTGACGGGAAAGAGGTTCTCGAATTAAGAATTACAAAGCTGGTGGAGACGCTGGAATGAAGACACATTGCTAAAGAATCGGAATTGGTAGTTGAAGAAGGAAATTAGGGCTTTGCAGCGTGACGGTTGAAGCTGAGCTGATGACTCAAAGACACCTAGAGTTTTAAATTCGACATTCAGCTAGTCCAAGAATCAACCTTTAACACCTGCAGCAAGCTAGGAGTGAGGTATCCCGCATGACCTTGGTCATGGCTTGTTAAATTAGGGTTTTTTTCTGTTAAGCCTTATAATGTTAAATTGCTAAAGGAAAACATAAATACATGTATTCAACGAACTCCCAACAGTGAGATATCAGTCCAAAAGGTCTAAATAAGCAGCATTTGAGGTTAGTGAAGCTCAACAACAAACCTGTTAAAGACCTTTGGTGCTCTGTTTGACCTAAATTATCCAAGTTTGGCACAAAACTTTTCCTGAATTGATAATAGAACAGATTGTATAAAATCGAGGACAATCAGCCAGTGAGAGTTCAAGGAAGAATTGACTGCCAAAACTGAAATCTTGAGGAAAATAAGGCTGTGAAGTCACTAATAGGTTCTGAAAATCACACATAAACATCATCAAGCCTTGGGAAAGCAGATGAAGAAGATTGGGAAGACCAACAGGGCTGAGCCCACTGAACTGAATTGGATAGACAAGTTTCCTGGATGTGCTGAACTCTTTGAGAATGCTGGATGGTTGGAATTCTTTAAAAAGATTGATGGATATAATACCGAAGTCCCTCATAAATTTGCTCAATGTTATAACCAAGATATAGTATCATTTGATACTCTGAAGTTCAAATGAACTGTAGAGTTAGTGGCTGAAGCAATAGGGGTCAAGAATGAAGGAGAACTTTGGTTCAAAAAGGTGCCATTTACCTTCAATGCCCAAAGGTATCTATTGCCTGGCATTGTTCCATATTGGAGCAAGGGAGTGCTCATCCATAATTTCAGAGCTGAATGGGTAGAGCCTATCAAGGTTCTACAAAGCTACATCACTTGTGAAGGGAGGTATGCTTTTGTCTTCAAGTATCATTTCAGGTTTCTTCAACACCTGAGTGGTGAATCAAGGATGAATCTCCCTTTCTTCCTGCTAAAGAGCTTACAGAAAATGTCCAGTAGGATCAAAGAACATCATGACCACACTACATAGTCCATCTTTCACCATGGATTGATCAAGCTTATTATCAGCAGTGTTCTGCAAAAAGAAGGAAAGACTTGGGACTACTTTCTCTTTTGGTCTGGATTCCAAAATAACGGCCAGGAAGGACAGCCTACCAGAAAGCAGGTTGATAAGGGACAAACCCTAATTAGAAAATTAAGACAAAAAGTGAAGGCTGAAGATGAAAAATGTGTAAAATTAGAGGAGGTGACAGAACCTTTAAAAGGAGATTATGAATCTCAGCAACCTCCAGTTGACAGTAAGAGCAAAAATTTGTTGTTTATTAAAAAGGAAACCCAGCCTGTTCAAAATGAAGCAGCGACAGAAGAACTCATTGATGAAAAAATTGTTTTTACAGAAAAGGTTTTAGGAGATGAAGAAAATGCTAAGGTCCAACAATGAAGCCCAATTACCATCTTGTCTGAAGATGAAGCATATTTGTTGGAAGGAGATGAGTTGACTGTCAGTGCTAAGACTAGGGTTGGCACACAAAGGGAGGTCTACAGTCAGGAGGATAAGACAGTAATGCCAAAGAAAAAGAAGATTAAAGTTATGGATTTTGCCACAGTCATCCATCAAGGGAAAACTTTGAAAATGGTAGGATAGCTTGCCCCAGGCTGGAGACCCAAAACTAGACCCAAAAACAAATTGAGGTTGAACATGAAAAAGCTACTAAACCCTAAGTTAAACACAGAAGAGGTAACTGTGCTTGATAATTCTTCCTCTGATGAAAAGCTGGAGATTGGCAAGGGTAACAGCAAAGGGAAGAAAGAAGCAGCTCCAGGAGGTTTAGCTTCTCATCCTGCATAAGGAAAAAGGCCATTGAAAATAGATGAATAATCCGGCCTCACCAAGACCAAATTGTTTGTTGTGTTTTTGGAATTATGAGGTGAAATATTGAAGGAACAATAGAAAGAGGAAATAGAAGTTTCTTATTCAGAAAACAAGCTGTTGATGGATGAAAATGCACCTACTGAAATAGATAATCAGGAAAACCCAAGTGTTCATGATGCTTCTATAGAGCTGCTGCCTGAGGATGAGGAAATCTTCAGAAAGCTGAACATCCCATGGCTGCCTAGTGAACTACAAAGTACAACAGGAAGAAAGGCATTTGACTTAGAGAAGGAAAATTTGCAAAGATCCATCAAGCAATATAAACATCAAATAGAGTATATGCAAGAAAAAAATGATGGTTTGATTACAGCAAATAAAAGACTCAGGGAAGACCTAGAAGAAGTGAATGATCACTACCAAGAACTTATTGTAGTCTCCAAAGAGGCCCTAAAAAGGAAAAGAAGTACAGATTTACAGTGTGCAGAATTAAAACAAACTATCAAAAATCTACAGCTACAGAATAAGGAGCTTACAAGAAGAATGACAGAGATGGAAGCTGAGCAGCAGAAAGCTAGGAAAAAGGTCCAAGCCTTAGATGGGATAGCTTTATTGGCAGAAGTTGCTAAAGATCTATGAGCATTGTTAGCTAAAATAGTTACTTGTTATGTTTTTGAGGAATACTTTATTTTTGTAATTATTATTTTGATAATACCCTATCGATGAGTAGGCTAAAAATAGTTAGGGTTTAGACTCTAACTGAATTTTGAAAAAATAGTATTTAGGAAGGTCACAAAGAGAACAAGAGGTTCGACTTTTGGATGGCTAGAGGAGGTCTCTTGACTTATTGATAAGCTAAGTACTTGAATCTCATGTGTATTTGATGAGCAGATTATGAAATATATGATCCATTTTACCCTTCAGTCTATGTTTTGGCTTCATTTCTAGCTTGTTTAGCTACACAATTGATAATATCATTGCTGATTTATAGTCTTTATGCTTGTAGTGCTTGTCAGTTGTGAATGAACTTCAATGTTATGTTCTGTTGGATACATGATTATTATATTATGCATCTCTGTTCTTCTTTACTTGTGATTTAGTTCCTATTTGGCTTATGAATGTATTCCCTTTTGTCACCAAACTTCACAACCAGAAAAACCTTTCAAAAACCCTAAAAACCTAGTTTTGTTTGATTGAATATTTGAGATTGTGTTGGCTTGTTTCTTTATAGTCTGGAAACAGTTTCTGGCACAAACAGATATGATCATACACCTCTTCATTCAGCAAGAGACAAAGGTTACATTCCTCCTTCCTTCCATCATCATTTTTGGAGAAGAAGGAGAATTCTGCATGCCATGTCCCATAATACATGTGCATAGTACACCATGCATGTTGCTTCACTACCTCACAGAGATGAAGATTGCAGCAACATATTTTCAAGTTACCTGATTCTACCTACTTAGTTAGAGGGGGGGCTTTTTTCCCATGTGGTTTTTTCCCCAGCTCCTTGTATTAAGAAGTTACTTTATTTTACTTGATGTAATGGGTGACCTATGGTATTAGTTACCAGGGCCCACAGATTGTCCAAGTTAGCATTCAAGGGGGGTGTTAGGATTATTAATCCTCCCTTGTCCAATTTGGTCATATGTCTAAATCAGGAGTCATGTCTAAATCAGGAGTCCATCCAGCCTATTTTTAGTCATTAGCACTATTGGGTCCACTTGGCCTAATTGAGGCACATGTTTTAGTTACTAAAGTGTGGGGCACACTATTTGAGGCTTACTGCCACTGATTGCACTTAATTGCATCATTTTAGGAGCCTCCTAGACCAATCTCTACAATTTAGGAGCCACTAGGAATGCCGAAACCAACCAAGGTCAGTTCAGTTCAATTAATGACTAGTCAAGCTAAGTTAGGAGTCAGTTAGATTCAGTTCTAGTCCTCTACATTTAGTTAGGGCTAGGTTTACATGACTACACTCATGAGGGGTGCATTTCTCACCTGCCACAGTCAGTTAGCCTTAGTCAACACTGAATGTAACACTTGAGTTGTGTTTTAGAACTTCGATGAACTTTGGTTATGGTTTAGACAAGGTCAATTAACTATTGAGTTCTCTTATAGTGATTTAGACAAGGTCTTAGTTACCTACAGTCAAGTAGAGTCTATCAATTCGAATTTCCTCATGTGGATTTGAATTTCATGTGGCTATTAAATCCATTGTACTTCATTGTAATTATTATCTGATTACTTTTTTATTAATGAAAGCATTCACAATTGCAAGCCATTTTTGCACTGTTTCATTCTTCAATTGATGAGTAAATTGTGTGATCTATTTTGTGAGTTGTGTGTTTGTCCACAAATCTATGTGCTCAATTTAATAATAACCGACAGAACATGGATGCAAGTAGTGAAAATGGTTCCCTGAACCATGAAGTAGGGTAGATATTACCTGGTTGTGAAATAAATAGGGTAGGGTTTTCAATCCATGATTTCACCACATCTTTGTAATCAAAACTAGAGATTGCTTCATCAAGGAACTTACGGTTCATAGTTGTTTCAGGAGTCCAAGCCCGTAAGCCTTGGAAAAAATATCAGGTTTGAACGAGGCCAGAAAAACGCCAATGTGGTCATTGAAAACTCACTCCTCAGGGTTAGCATCGTCGAGTGCCCACTTCACCATGTCTTTGTAGGGCATAAATAGTGGTCGGGCGGCAATTAGATGGATCTGTGAGCTCTAAATTATGATGTAAATCAACTGGTCATGAGGAATGCCCGAGAAATCATCATTATCCAAAATAGAATTGATTCTTGACTAGTCCAAATATTGGTTTTAGAAAATACGCCCAATAGTGTCTGTGAAGACTCTTGCGTTTGGGTCCTTGGACCTTTCTTCTTATAGAGTTGTTTTTTATCTTGTGTTTCTGCGACTCAGAGATGCCATTTATGCTCGAAATTTGGAAAACCTAGTCAAAACTTACTAGTGTGTAAAAATAACAAGATAAACGGTCGGAAGGAGTTAACTTACTAGTAGAAAGCTTTGAAAACCAGTGACAGATGTAAGCTCGAGTGAAAAGAAAGCGCAGTAAAAATGCAGGCAAAACAAATGGTAAAAACCTAAAAAAATAAAACAGACTATATAACCAAAACCTCAACGATAAAACAAATCTAGACTGTGGATCTAGAGAAAAACAAATGGCTAAGATGAAGGCGCGCCCATAAAAACTTCGGAAAAACTATTGGGAAAATTTGGATTTAAATTTTCCAGCTTTCGCATTCCACTCTGCGAAAAGCGGATCAAAACAAAAATTTCCAAAGGAAAAATCGAAGTTCCTATTTTCGAATTCCTATCTGTTTTATCTGAATTATCCAATGAGATTGTTAGCTCTACGGCAGATTAATTTGGAATCAAAGTAGCGATGTTAGATCTTCTATCCCCATGTATTGTGACGTAGAACAATCTCATATCTATTTAGTCTCTCGATCTCTGCAATAACAGTAGTAGCATTTTCTCCTCATAAAATGTTCCTAGAGTGATTGCAAAGTTGTCTGTGTTCATAACCCATTCCATTTGGAGGACAACATTTGGAGGAAGGTTTTTTGTTTTGTTTGATGAAATGGGCTCCTGAGAGCTTACATACCATACAACACTTGAATTATCGTCATTTACGCACCAGACGCGGTCAAATTTGTCTTGAGGATACCTGTTTACTCACCAAAAGTTGAGGTGAGAGAATCCAAACATTTCATGGCACTGGCAGAGGGCACATTTGGGGGGATTTTGTTGGGAACGCAGACATTTGCAGACACTGAACGAGAGGGCAGAGTGAAAGTAACGCAGAGCTTGGGTAAAAAGTGGGTATGTTTCCAAGCTAGGATTTTAACTGAGGCATATTTTAAATGTCGGCAAAAAAAATCCAAGCCTTAAAACTTCCTCATGGTTTTGCAATTAAAATTCAAGAAACATTTTGCAATCAATCCTGGAGCTGGAGATGGTGAATTGCGAGGAGATTACTTTTTCAGATTCTCTCTTTCCTTGGTTTCCATTTCTTTTTATTTTATTAATAGTCGGCATAATATTTCTTATTTCTTATTTTTCTTTTGTTGCAAACTTTACAAATTATGATTACACAAATGGCAAGATCTCTGTCATACAATATTGGACAGACGTTACAAGATATCCCTCATACAAGATTATACAAACATGACAAGATCTCCCTCATATTAATAGCTGACATAATATAGACAAACGTTACAAGATCTCCACAAACGTTACAACATCTCCCTCATACTCAGCAATATTATTTTTGGCCGACATAATATGGACAAACGTTACATCCACAAACATAACAAGATCTCCCTCATACCGAGCCGTAGAGCGCCTCTAGAGGCATCAATCTTTAATTAAATGCATCGGTGAGTTTTTTATTCTATTTTTTAATATTAAATACTATATTTATAATTAAATCTGGTGTCCATCTTTAGTGTGCTTTATCTATGGCCCATTAGGGCATATGTCTTATGATGCACCATAAAGTTATGTATCTTATGATGATACACTAATGCATTCATAAGCTCCCTCATGCGCATGTTATATAAGTGCATTAGTGTGTTGGTATCATTTTAATCACAACAAACATTAAACCTTTTCTAGAAATTAAAAAAAAAAACGCATGAATTTTTTGGGGAGGTTCTACAAAAAACTCCACTAAAAGATGTTTTGCTCATAATGATTGCATCGAGAGGAGCGAGGTGTTATACAACCTAGTATGAGGGAGATGTTTTCACGTAATGTTATGTAACATGACACTCCCAAAAATAAAAAGTAATTAAAAAAATTCATGTTAGGCCACAAAAAAAAAATCAAACCAGAAGTAATTAAAAAAATCCATGTCTGCCTATAAAATAAAAAATTAAAACCATCATAAATCCATCTTAAACATAGTTATCAAGCAAGCATAGACAAAGATCAAATTTACCTAGATTTAAATTAATGTGTAAAAAAACAGAATCAAAAAATTGAATCCCTCTAAGGCTTGATAGGTTTGGGTTTAAAATGGATCTATACTGTTAACAATATCAAAACAACATGTCGTAATAAGATATCCATAACTATCTGGAACGGAGATTGTGACGAAGACGGTCTTCTAACAATCAATTTGCATGGTCATATTTTTCTCCTGCAACTAGCTCGGATTTTGATGGCCGCCACCTTCGTGCTTGAAACATCGTTACCTGGTGATCTCCCTCTCCTGCACATTATTTCTCTGGCTTCCTAACATGTTAAGGCATCGGTTTGGTTAGGGGGTTTCGGGATTTCAGGGAGTTTTGATGGCATTGGATTGGCCTGGAATGCCCTACTACAAGTTATGGTTTGTGTTCTAAAGTCCACCTCATACAAGAGTCATCACCATGATGGTCACTTCCACAACGGCTCTGGCCTCCGTTTTCGCTATATGAAATGTACACATTTTTTTGCATCGTTTTCTTACCTTTCCTGATTCCTTCTAGGGTTTGGTGCTGGTATTTGTTTTGCAGTAACCTTTTCTCTGTTGGTCGCCCCACATGGATTCCCCCCTCCTCTTTGGAGGGCTTAGTACCAACCATGTATAAAAATAAGTGGGAACGTCCTTTTTCTGTCTTTCTGGCCACTGCACCTTTCCGCAGTCTCGTGAGCTCCTGACAGTTTGTTTTTTTTTTCTCCTTTCCTCCAGCTCTATATTTATCTAGTCAGGACTACTAGGTTTTTTGGGTTCTTGGGTTTTTCGGTTGACTTTCACTGTGATTGAATGGACTTGTCGGCTTTCTTGGGGCTAGCCCTTTCACTATTTCTGTTTTTCTATTTTTTCTCCCGTATTTCGGCTTATAAGTTGTTTTCAATACCCTGGTTAGCGTTTTCTCTCTTTGCGATCTGATATTGGTTTTATGGGGTTCTCTGTTTACCCTTTGGACTCTTCTGAACCCGCTCATCTCTGGTATTTCTTGAAAGGTATTCCCGGTCCTTGGTAGTTTCACCTTGCAGTCCGAGCTTGTATCCCCTAGTCCTTCTCCATGGGTTCCACCAATCAGGGTTTACCTACTTCCTTTGAAGGAGTCACAAGTTTTACTCATTCTCGAGCAAACTCTTCACACCACTCTCACAAGAAAACTAAAGCAGTGAAGGCTCTTGAAACAAGGCATAGGTATGTTCTGGGTAGGGATGTGATGATGAACAAGGTTGAATTGCTTTGTAGCATAGCTCTTATCGGTTGTTTGGAATATTGTAATATGAAAAAGATGAGTGGATTGAGTGGGCTACTGTCCACTAGAAGCCACTTCTTGATTATATTTCAACGATCAATTTGTTGGCAAACAGATGGTTGGTCTTCGTTTTCCTTGAGAAAAAAGATGCTATAGTCATTTTGGGCTCTTTGTGGACCATCGAGAAGGGGTCATTGGTACTGAGTCGTTTGCACTCCATCTTTGACCCTCTACAAGAGAGGGTGGTCAAAAGGTACCTTTGGGTCCTGTTTCCTACCCTACCTTTCCCGTTGTGGAACAAAGACTTCTTGAATTGTCTCACAAATTCCCTTTGGGCATTTCGTATCTGTCGAGAAATACTTTCATCAGATTTTTGAAAAACACATGGCTAGGGTTTTAATTGAGCTGGATGTTTCAAAAGGCCTTCTCGCAGAGATTGACATTGTTTGTAATGACCAAGTCATTTGCCAAATATTGGACTACCTGAATGTGCCCTTCATATGCAACTACTGTCATATTATTGGCCACCTCAGAAAATCTTGCTCTTCCTTATTGCATGATACTCCTCGATCTAAGGGTTTTGGATCATTTGATATCCCTTCACGCTCACCTCCTGATGTTTCTCCCTCAACTGAGGACATTGCAGCTCTGTCACCTACAGGTATGTATGGCTCCTCATCCCCTACTTTGTATGATGATCTTACGAAAGGTGAACTTGTGTACATTGAAGATGTTGAAAACTGCTCCAGACTATCTCTCCCTGCTAACTCTTTGGACACACAAAAGGATTGTTCCATTTTGAAGAGCTCCTCTTGCCCTCAGCTTGGCCCTTCTTCAATTTCTCTGCCTTCAAGCAACTTGCCATTTTCTACTCCCACTACTTCACCCCCCTTGTCGACTTTGGAGACTCCTCCTCCTTTCACTTTGTAGGTTTTTCCTCCCCTTTCGAGAACCTCATATAAACTTGTTGAACCCTTACCGAAAATTCCTACAAACTCTCCCCCCTTCATGGACCCCTCTCTCCTCAAATCCCTCTCTATCTTATCTGACAAGTCTCCCATATCTCCCTCCACTCTTCCCTTGGATTCCATCAAATTCAAAAATGTCACCATTCGAAAATCCAGGAAAGCCAAACCTCCTTCCAATCCTCTAGGAGATTTAGGGACCACTGGTCTTTATAACCCCCTCTCAGTCAGAATCAAGGTAGTTGCCAGATCCCCCTTGTCCTTCCACATTTTATCTTATCCTTGGGCACTTAGAGCATTCTCATTTGCTGGACCTGGTTCCCCATGAAGATTCTCACTATGAACATTCGTGGTTTTAGGGGGCTTACCAAACAAAAAGCCCTTAGATCCTTATTTTTGTCATTAAATCCTAATATGATCCTCATCCAGGAAACTATGTGTGACCACTACTATGCTCTTCGTCTTTTTTCCAAGATCAAGTCGAGATGGGAATTCTGTGCCATTGACTCTTTAGGCCATTATGGGGGCCTCTTAACTGGATGGAATCCTCTTCTTTCCCATTGTAAATATTTTTTGTCCTATGCGATTATTCTAGTTAAAGCTAGGTTTAAAGGCCTTAACTTTGAGCTCTCTATCCTTAATTTCTATGGCCCTTATTCAAACAAGGACTTCTTTTGGAACAATGTATTGGCGGGGGGAATTTTTGATCTTCCTAATCTCTTACTTGTTGGGGATCTAAACTTCACTCTCTCTGATGCTGAGATCTGAGGCAATAAAGCTCATATTGATTTGTTGGATCCCTTTTTCTCTAAGCTTCTAGCAACTACTAATATGGTGGATCTGGCCCCTCTCTCCCCCGACCCTACTTGGAGAAATGGGTATGTTGGAATTTATGGTATCAACAAAATATTGGACAGGTTTCTAGCCTCAACTTGTCTTCTCCCCATCCTCGACCATTTCAGAACTTGGACCCATCCCTCTATGATCTTTGACCACTACCCTGTCTACCTGGAATGGGATTTCCTGCCTTCCTCTCACCTCTACCCTTTCAAGTTCAAGCAGTCCTAGATTTTGGAGAAGGATTTTCCCATGCTTGTGAACACTTATTGGGCCTTAGATACCTCTCTTCCGACTCTTTATCACATGTCTGTTCTCAACCACAAGCTCAAAAGGCTCAAAAGTGTAGCTAAGATTTGGGAAAAAAACAATTGCTCGTTAGGGCTAAAGAGATGACTGATATTGACTTGGAGATCCAATCTCTCCTTACTTCTCAACCCTCTATTATATTCTCTAACTATGAAGTTGCATAATTGTCATCACTTAAAAGTAGAAAGGAAATTCACCTCGATCATGAGTTCTTAACCTGGAAGCTTAAAAGCAGAGCCAACTGGATCAGTGAAGGAGATGCAAACATGAAATTCTTTTACAATTATGCTTCTGCTAGAAGGAATTCTAACACTATTTGGGCTCTTCAAAATCAGGTAGGTGAACTGGTGGAAGATGAGGCTCATCTTAAACATCTGGGTGAATTGCACTTCTCGGAGCTTTTTAAAGATGATGGTAATACTAGTATCGTTGATCAACTTAAAGTCATCAATATCTTTCCCTCCAGGAGGATGAAGTTGGTATCTTCCTCTAGGAGATCACTCTTTCGGAAGTTGAAGGAGCTTTAAAAGGTTTCAAAAAGGATAAGAGCCCCGGAGCAGATGGATGACCGGTGGAGTTCTTTTTTTGGATTCTTCGACTTGGTGGGTTTAGACATTATAAGGGTTGTTGAATAATCTTGGATTGAGGGAAAGGTCATCAATTCCATAAATGCCACTTTTCTTACACTCATCCCTAAGTGCAAAAAATCCACTAACCTTTGCATAGTTTCGACCTATCTCTCTCTACAAGTTGGTTTATAAGCTCATCTCTAAGATTGCAACCATTCGCCTGAAGCTTCTCTTGGACAAGGAAATCTCAAATTAACAGTATGACTTCCTTAAAAACAGACATATCATTGAACCTATAGGCATCACCCAGGAAATCTTGCACACTATCATATCGATAAAATCGTAGGTATTGGTACTCAAGATGGATATTGTCAAATATTTTGATTGAGTTAACTGGACATTCTTAAGGCTCGTTCTTCTCCAAATTGGTATACCTGTTAACGGGATTATATGGATCATGGGTTGTGTGTGCTCCTCGAATTTCTCAGTCATATTCAATAGCACTCTATCAAATTTCTTCTCAGCTTCTCAAGGTATTTGACAAGGATGGCCTCTTTCCCCTCTCCTATTCATTCTTGTGATTGAAAGTTCAAGCCTTATTATTACTGATGCATGGAGGAAAGGAAAGAGCAAAGGGATCAGAGTCTCTTCAAACCTGTCTATAACATAACTCCTCTTTGTCGATGATGTTATCCTATTTGGGCTGGGGATACTAGATAAATGGCAGGCATATAAGGATATACTGGATCTCTTCTGTTCGGCTATAGGTATGAGCATCATTCTAGAGAAGTCTTCCTTCCTGTACAGTGAAGTGGATGTGGAAACAAGGGACCTCATTGCTTCCATTATGCCCTTCAAAATAGAACCCCGTTCAGTTGGTTTCAAATACCTTGGGTACCGTCTTAAACCCCTGTGACATTGCACAAATGAATGGAGGTGTATCATAAAAAGTTTTGAAAAAAGAACCAGTAATTGGGCTTACAGATTGTTATCTCTTGGTGGAAGACTGATCCTTATCAGGTATGTTATTACGGGATTATCATTCTATTGGTTTTCCTTAGCTTGGATTCCCAAATCCATTATGAATTGTCTCAAACATTGCATTTTTACCTTTCTCTGAGGCAACTCAGGTGGCAAACATAAGATGCACTTAGTTGATTGGTACACTATTTCCAAACCCCATGAATATGGTGGATGGAACATCAAGAACTTGGAATGGTTCAGTATGCCACTCAGAATGAAAAGCTTATGGATGGTACTAAATGGTAATGGAACTTGGAGCCATATCATTGGCGATAAATATCTTAAAAACCTATTTGTCAATGACTGTCTACGCCAACAAAGCTTCCCCGTACAAGGTTCCTCTTACTTCTGGAATGGCTTTATAAGAACACTTTCCCGGATCACTACGAAATTGGGTTGGAGGGTTGGTGATGGTAAAAGAATCAGGTTGGGAGTTGATCCTATAGCAGGTTTGAACTCCTCCTTCATACTCTCTAAGGGGATCAGGGATTATCTCTGCAATTACGACATTACAACACTCAACCATGCTCGTAATATGGGAGATGGCACATATTTGCAGTCTTACTGGTTAACTACAATAGACTTGGACTTGGGAGGTAGCTGGAAGGATCAATGGACTGATTATGTTAAAGGTTTAACTCATGGATGTATAAGATTAATGGAAGCTAACGATAGTTTATTATGGATGTACAACAAAGTTATTGGATCCGTCTCTGCCAGTTTGGCGTATGATCACATTATCTCCTCCTTACTGCCTTTATCTCCTGTTAGTTCTCATTCTCACATATGGTGTTGTAATGTGCCTTTAAAAATGAAATGTTTTACTTGGCTTTGCATTGAGAACCGCATAAATACTTGGGACAATCTAAAAAAAAAAGGATGGACTGGGCCTAACAGATGCTGCCTCTACAGAAATAGTAATGAATCTGTAAATCATCTCTTTGTTGGATTCCCTTTCACTCGGGAGACCATCAACATATTATGTAGTAAATTTCATGTCTCTCTAGTTTGGAACAATCCATCCTTCCTAGAAAACTGGTTCAAAGGGAAAATGGAATGCCTCTATCTTCCCTTTTTCTTGATATGGAATTTGTGGATATCCCAGAACTGTTACTTATTCGAGGATAAGCCTCCTGACTGTTTTTTTCAAAAGAGATTGTCATTCCCACTCTCCATCTATATGAAGACTCTTCTGTAATCATTAATTGGGCTAATGATAAGGCAACTCTCTTTGCCCTCGATCTGGATGGTTGGCGTGACAACATTTTGGAACTGAAAGTGTCACATGGCCCAATTTGCAAAACAATTTTATGTTTTTACGGAACATTATGTTATATTTTATGTTAAAGTTTGTAATTAATGACCAAGCGGGGTTAAGGATAATTTAATGTATTTCAGAATATTTTATTAATAAATAAATGAAAGATGAGACAACAGCTTAGGGAAGCTGTTAAATGAGTGTTTTACTGGTCACTTGGTGGAGGAGGCTGGGTTGAGAGCAGATTGACATGTGGGAGCATCCTCAAACTACTTCTAGCCGTTGCAGGTGGCAACTTCCCTATTTTTGTGGTCATGATTTTCCAAGAAAGTGGAACAGGAACAGGTGGCTTATTAGGTAAAAACTGACCCAAAAGACCTAGGCATGCTAATAAAACTTCCCATTGAAGACAGCTGAGGCTGCTCATTCTAGATTTGTGATCATTATGAGTGAATGAAGTGCACATGAGAATTCGATGGAGGGGACTAGCTGAAGTAAGTTTTAGTGGACAATGCTGAATACCTGAATTAGTGCAACTATTCTCAGCTAAGTTCATACTGTTGTAAGTAGAACTGAGTTACCACTGAATACTCAGAGGAGTTGCAGAGGATTTCTAGACTACATCTCTCACCCAATACTTCTACTAGGAGGACCAGGAGACAAGCTCGGGGGTCTTGAGAATTGAAGTCCAGCTCTTCTCCAGGAGTTGGTTGGGAGGAACAGCTTCCTTAAGCAGTTGTCACCTCATCTATACTTCCAGGTTTTTCTTAGTTCAGTCTTTTAAATTATTTACTGTACCTGGAAAGTTTAAGAGTTTTCAATAATATAGTATATTTTGTTTTATTTCTGTTGGGGATAAATAGGAGAATTATATATGCTA
>LPNX011055815.1:67690-107566 GCA_001517045.1 Pseudotsuga menziesii | reverse complement strand
GCTTTGTAAACTTTAAAGAAGATTTAGGGTTTATAAAAGAACGATTCTTTTATAACAAATTAAAATCATAATTTATAATTATAAAAAAAATATAGCAGTATACTCCAAAAGTACAGAAGATAGGTAAATTTATTCACTAATATCATTTATTTGTTCTACCTTCTGAATTCATTGCTGCTTTAATAATGATGCTTTTATCAAAAGTATTCCACTACCAATTGCCCTCAAATCATAATTCATCTGGAAGAAAACAAATTTAACTAATAATCCACTTAACATAAATCCTCAAAAGTATTTAACAATAAACATAGATAGTATAAAAACAATATGCAAATATTAACCAAACAGAGATACCATTAATTCAACTTTAAGTTGTAATAATTCTTTTAATATTAAAAACAAACTAAACAGACATAGTTTTGGCCTACGGCCTTTTACATCATATGTCAAGGCTTAAAAGCCTGAGTAAAAGTATCTTTTTTTTCCTTGGAAAAAAAGCATAATTTTATTTCATCTTTCGAGTAACAAAATTACACTTTTCAGATACACATCACTGTGTATTCATATAATAACCCTGCCTAGGTCAAAAGTTAAACATATACATCAGATATCAAGACGAAAGAGCAATCTCGAGAAGACATATAAGTCTCAAGCATCAAGTACTACCATATCAGCATATAAGAACCGAGCAAAAAAATAGGCATATAGTTCTGAACATGTAGATCCAAAAAAAACTGTCAAAGTGTGACAACATCAAAAACAGGAAACAACATAGTATGTCTCATGTGAAAACAGCCCCAAAAATAGTCAGATAAACAACACTGAAAATCATTGAGGAGCCACCCCCTCAATGAAAGGACGGTGATAATAAGTGTGTTCAGAGCCATCAACTAGCTCCCAAATCTTCCACTATCCCTCCATCAAAAGTAGACCCTCCTTTGAGGCCAAGTTCGCCTCCCTGTTATTCTCCCTATAGACATGGCTACAAGAGAATGAATCAAAAGTGTCTATAATGTCAGCAATAGAAGTGAGAATATTTTCCAGTCTCATGTGTCTGCACACCTGAGTCTCCTTGACCCAATTGATGACATTCATAGAATCACCAAAACAAACAAGAGTACGGCACCCTTTCTCTGCTGCAAAGATGAGTAACATTTTTAGGCTGAAAAGTTCAGCAAAGTTATTGTTGCCTTATCCTAATCCCATCGTGATCTTATATAAATGACCTTCCCTCATAAATACATAAGCTCCACCCCCACAACGATTGTCCTGTGCCGCTCCATCAAAGAATGCCCAAGGAACCGTCTTATCAATCACAACCTCTAAAGAGTTCCATTGGTTTTTTGCTCTAATATGTTGTGGGAAAGCTTCCAGAATCCCACTAGCTAGCGTGGCCATGAGCTCAGGGGTGCAACATTTCTCAGAGAAAATTAAATTATTACGGGCAATCCAGACTCCCCAAATAACAAGGAGAGGGAGTGCTTTCATAGAGTCAATCAAAATAGTTCTTCTCCATTCTTCCCACGCAAGAAGTATGTTGTCGCCCCTCCAATTACATGTTACTCCAAAAATATTGGAGCATTCCTTCCAAACCGCAATGATATGTGGGAAAAATAGGAAAATATGGACCACAGATTCAGCAACCCCTTTGCACAATGAGCACCAACCTGGACCATGGCACGGGGAATTCACTTAGTGAACACCTCACATAGCACGTGCAATCATGGGATATTAAAGAATACCCTTAATTTCCAAAGATATTGACCCAAACTCTTTTTGTTGAAACCCCCTCCCAATACTTAAAACCTCCTCCCCACCCCTTTTTATACCTCAATCCTTATAAAACACCCTACCCACCCCAACCTTAAACCCCTCATCCCCCCAATACCTGCAATATATTGGTTCAATTTTTAATAATTTTAAACCCCACAATATGAACTAACGTGATAGGATATTGGTCAACAAGTGAAGCCCCCGTGGACCATGGAAGCTCCTCTTTTGTAAATTTTCCTAGGTTGAAGCCTTAATCTCTAGGACACACCACATGAATAACTTGTTTTTCGGTGGGCAATTGATTTTCCAAAGGGTTTTTCACCACCACACAACAACTCTGTCCACCCCCAGACCACTCAGTTTGATATATCCAGCCTTTGGAGTTTACTTTCCATTTGGTGCAGAATCCCAGATTAAAACATCCTCCCTATTGCACAGTATAATGTCGTCTCTTGTGAGTGACCTGATATATCTCTCCAGGTCCCTAGTGACAGGTTCAACAAGCCCAATATCCCCAGCCCGAATCCAAGATTGAGTCCATTTGACTTGTTGTTCAAGAGCCGCAAGTTGATGAAGAAAGAAAATACCAGCATTCTGTAACTCCTGTATAGTACTTTCCAGGAGTATGTGTTGTTGTAAACACCCAGCCCAAGGGTCCTCCCCAACCCTGAGTTTCCTTCCATTTCCAACACTCCACACTAGCCCATCACTAATAACATCAAAGGATTTGACCACAACTTTCCAGAAGATGGATCCCCCAGCATGAGATTTGTCGGGCCGCCTAATCCAATCCTCCAACAAGTTAGGACTGATATATTTCTGAATCATCACATAAGCCCACAGGTTTTCCATCTTTAAAATTCTCCAACTACCTTTCGCCACCAGGGATTTTGCAAAAACAAATATATTTTTGAGTCCCCAACCCCCCAATCCTTTTGGAGCTCCTATCTTTTCCCACCTGACCCAAGGAGTCACATGAGCTTCCTGTTTACCACACCAGAGAAATCAAAAGCAAATTCTGTGAGCCTTTTCAAGTGTAACTTTAGGGATCTAAGCCAATGACATCCAGTATACAGGTATGGCCTCCAAAATAGATTTAACCAGTACAAGTCTACTAGCCCTTGACAGCCAATTATGACTCCATAATTTGAGTCGCTTCTCCAATTTCCCCAATAGCCAGACCCAGTCCCGCTTTCGATAGTCATTTGGTTTTAGAAAGAAACCCAGGTAATGCAAGCCCTCCTTGAGCCTTGCGAGATTAAACGGGAAAAGAGCTAGAAGGGCTTGCTCTTCTTCCCTAGATAATCAAAATGAAGTTACCGAGGATTTACCAAAATTTATGTTCATGCTTGTTGCTTTTGAGAAAAGTTTCAGAATATCATCCAAGGTGTTAAAATCCCTGACAGAGCCCGAACAGAAGACCAAGATATCATCCACAAATAGCAAATGTGAGATATGTAGATTCTGACAAAGTTGCAAGCCAGTGAAAGTACCCAACCGAATTGCCTCCTCAATCGACCGACTAAGGCCCTCAGCCACCAGCAAAAAGAGGAGAGGTGACAGTGGACAACCCTGCCTCAAATTGCGTTCCACATGAAAAAATGGAGAAGATGCCCCATTGATCAGGACCGAAAAAGAAACAGTAGTGATACAGCTCATAACCCATCTGATAAAAGCAAAATCAAAACCCAGGTGAGTTAACAACAAACGAATATATAGCCAACTTACCTTGTCAAATGCCTTAGCTAGGTCAATTTTGAAAATAGCTCCCTTGATATTATTGGCCTTCATGCTATGCAAACCCTCCTGAGCCACCCCAATTGCTTCATGAATCAGTCTGCCCTCCAAAAAACCAAACTGTTCGTCCGAAATGTGTTCAGAAAGAACTCGTTTAAACCTACTAGAAATCGCTTTCATAATCACCTTATAGATGCAGTTACATAATGAGATAGGTATGAAGTCATTCAGTGAAAAAGGGTTTTCCACCTTCAGAATAAGCGCTATGAAAGTGGAGTTGAAGCAAGTCGGAATCTGTCTAGAGGTTCTAGTATATTCTACCACATGTAGAAGAGCCTGACCCAACATATCATAAAACTTCAGAAAAAATTCAATCATCCATCCATCCGGCCTAGGACTTTTATCCTTTTGAAAACTCTGAAGCACGCATTTAAGTTCTTCCTCTGTCACCTCCTCCATCAGGGAGTGATTCTCATCAGGCCCCACAAAACACGGAAACATCTGCCCAATTCTGATGACTTCAACAAGAGTAGCATGATCAGGAGCCTTTTACAAATTCTTGAAATGTTCCACCCCCAGAGAGGCCATACTGTCAAAGGTGTCAAAAACATGACCTTGATCATCTTCAAGGCTCCATACAGTGTTGACATCCTTCCTTCCTTTGGCATAAGCATGAAAAAATCTTGTGTTATCATCCCCACATTCAATCCAAGTTTCCATGCTCTTCAGTCTCCAAGTTTCTTCTCTCTCCAAAAGGAGCGAAGTCCTCCGACCCTCCAGCCTTTTCAAGGCATCAAAATCCACCCGATCTAGAAGTCCACCACCCGCTTGATCATAAAGCACAGCAAGTTCAGCTTCAACCTGAAGCAATTCTCTGACATCCCTCTTTATTTTTTCATACGCCCAAGGCTTAATCACTTCTTTCAAGTTCCTGAGATTAGTTGCAAATTGAAATGTAGTAGTGAGCCCATTCCCAGGAGTAAAGTGTGCCCATCCATTGGTGATCAGATCGATAAAGCTTTCATCTTTGAGCCAAATTTTGTTGAACTTAAGAGGACAAGGTGGTTTGTGCAGCCCATCTTTGAGCTCCAAAAATATGGGAAAACGGTCCGAGAGTCCCCCTTTCCCCACCCATTTTCGAATGAGTTGACGATTGTCTACAATCATCTCAGAGATACGAAACCTATCCAGCCTCTTTGCCACCCTCCCCTCCCCACACCTATTGTTTTTCCAAGTAGGCTTAAGCACCACAGGCTCCACATCCAACCAATTTTTGTCCACCAAATGCCTAGTAAAGTAGTCAGTAGGTGAATCAGGTCTTGCATGAGGCCCCCAAACCTCGGCCTGACCCAGAGAGAAATTGAGATCCCCACCAATAATCAGATTTCCCCCCCTAAACAGGGAATGATTGAAAATAGTATCCCAGAAAGGAATTCTATTTAAATATGGGCCATATATATTGATAACATCAAAAGTTTCTTCCAGGTCCAGAGCTTTAACAGTAATGCCCAAGACTAAATCCATACCCCATACATTAAGAACTTTAACACATCTAGTGTTCCAACCGATAGCCAAACAACCCGAGCGTCCTCTAACATCCAGAGTCTCAAAGCACCAGCCACCAAACCAACACTCAAGCTTTGTTTTTACCTCTAAACCTACCCCCAAAGTTTCATGAAGTAACATAATCACATGTTGGTCTACTTCAACCACCCACTACAAGGCTGATCTTTTTTGGGGACTAGCAAGACCCCGAGAATTAAAATAAAGGATCTTCATCTCTTTCCCTTCTTGCAGGCATTCACTGTTCTAAGTGCCCTATCAATTGAGATTTGTTTTCCTTCCAAAACATCCTTCGTAGGTCGAGACTATGCCTTCGCAAAGTGTGAAACTCTGCCCCTCCCCCTAGCAGAAGCAGCAGGGTTTCTTCCCAAACCTCCAAAACCACCTTTAGTGCAAGAACACAGGAAATAACCCGAGTCAGAGGATTCTAAAGGAGAGTGGATCGAATCATGCAGAACCGGTTCCAAAACCGACCCAATGGGGGGTTCCTCAATAATATCAGCAGAGATGGGAGACTGTATCTCAAAAGAATTGAGGGAAAGTTTCTTTAACCCCTCCATCCAGTCAATACCAAAAACATTCAATTGTCTAGTAAATAAATTAATTGACAAAGGAAGAGTAAAAGAGGGAGTACCTGGAGCACTGACCAGAAAGGGTTCTCCAACCATTCTATCCCGAGCAGCAACCAGCAGACCCCCCGATGGAACCGCATCAGCCTCACTGCCTTCCACAGAAGCAATATCAAGACCCACTGGTGAAAGAGGCGGTGAAGAAGGCAGAGAGTTCCCCCTCACCACCAGACAAAGAGTTGTTGTCCTCCTTGTGTCGATCAACCTTAGCGCGAGCCGACAATGGACAATCAATCGCCAGGTGTCCATACTCATGACATCTACGGTAGTGAAAAGGGACATTCTCATAGTCCAAGGTTTGCAAATGCGAATACTCCTTCCAGGAAATCCTCATAGCCCCGGGAAGCCCATTTCTGATGTTGATACTGACAACAATTTGGGCCACCCTCTTCAAACTGGTGACATTGAAGGAGTAATCTGCCTCCACAAATGTACCTGGCAAATTACCGATATGCATGAAATGCTCCTTGGTCCAGAACGGGAGCGGCAAGCTCGGAAGTCTGACCCAAGTCAGAACACCATCCACCCTTTCGTGACTAGCATTGAACAGAGGATGCCACTTCTTCAACAGGACCAGGGCCTGTTCAAAGGACCAATTTTGATTAAGGACCCAAAGCAGATGTTCTTCGAGCTAAAATTTAAAACCAAACCAACCTCACGCTAGCCCTTCCACAGCAGGTAAATCCCCCAGCTCACCCAGCCAACAATCTTCCACCCATTTATTGACAACCCTAACAGACATCATTTTCCCCATGAAGCGCCCGACTAGAGTAAATTTATCCAAGGTTTCCATCATATCCCAACTAATTTCCTCGCCCACAGTGTAGTTAATAATAGGCATCATCTTCGGCCATTTTCGTTGGAACCTACCCTTACCTTTTGTGCCAGAATTGTCATCAGCTCCACAATCGAACAAGGGTTCTTTGGAAACCAAGCTTGGGTAGCCTCTCTGCTCCCGTGCATCGATGGCCCTACCGACGAAGCCCCATTGGAGTTCCACCCCTGCACAGTGCACCAAACCCCCACCGGATCCAGAGTCCAACCGCGCCATAGGCCATCAATCGTCCCCGAAAATCCAGCCACGGCGCTACCACCCGCATTCACACCCTACACATTAGGTATTTTCCCAGGCGATAGAAGAAATGGTTCCTCCAGCAGTTCAACAGCACCAGGCGAGGAAAGAAGAAAACCTGAGGGTGAGAAACCGTCACCCACAAGCGGCGAGGGGTTTTCAACACCCAAAAACTCCAACCAACAGTGCCCAGACACCTCCACCTCAACAACTGAACCACTAAACGAGGAAAACTGAATAATAACCTCCTCGAGCGGGTCAACCAAATAATCCACCAGATCCTCTTCCGTCATCTTTACGACAGGCCAAACAACATAGTAAAAAGAGTAAAAAAATCAATTACCTCCCCATGTGAACCTGACGAAGTTAACCTCGAGACCCACAACACCACCAAATGTCCTCTGGTCCAGCATAGGATAGGAACAAGTAATGCTTGTCTGTCAGTCCATCGTTGTCTACAAGCCAGACCATCATCCTGTGGCAAGATCTGGTGGGCTCAAGCCCAGAACGAGCACCCGCAGGAAACCCTCACTCCCTTGGTCACCATGAAACCCTCGAGCAGCCTCACAATATTCATTTTTCACTCCTGAGTAAAATTATCTTTATACAAACAGAGTTCACCAAAAAGAAAACAACCATCTGTTTCGGCTATGAAATCCCTTTAAAAAAAAACTGTTGCAAGAACATCCATTAAGTTTTCTTTGAAAACCCTAAACAAACCCTCATATAACGACCCAATGGCCTGTCAGTAAAAGTCACGACTTAAAGCCAGTACCAAACAACATTTTCTAATTTAACCGTGGCTAAAGAGGCTCAAAAAATTAACTTAGTAAATCATAGCTTTGGAAGCCCCAAAACCCTTCACTACAAAATAGCCAATAAGGCATGAAAAATCAAACAGAGTATCTAGTAACCACGGTTGAATAGGTAACCAACAACACACGACAGTAACATCTTAATCCACCATACAATTCGTGCAGGAGAACCCCAGGTGAAACCGAGGCTTACCAGGGTGGACGCCCTCATGGAAGCCTATTGGTGGAGCTCTTCAGAACCAAGCTCGGGTCTTGAGAGCCTACACAAAGCAAACCCCAGTTTGATTAGATACACATAATTTATAAAATAATAATTTTAAATTGTGCAAAAAGACTTTAAAATCAATTTCGGTTCTTACCTTAGAGTGTTGTGCAACTGTTTGAACATGGAAAGCCAACCTTAGCCTCCTTTGTTAATACCAAGAGTGGGTTTGGAACACTGACAGGAGAAAATGCCATTCGCATTGTTCAGATATGAAACCCCAAGCCACGACGAGGTGAGAATAAAACCCATGAGAAGAAACAAGCAGTAAAACAAGAACTCAACTCATTCCTTCAACAACTCTCTTCACACTGTGCATGGTTAAAAACACCCACAGTAAACAAACTCTCATAGTAAAACAAACGACGGCGAATACAACCCAACCTTCAACACTCTTTTTTGATAATCAAAACCTTCTCATGATAGCAGTAAGCTTCATACTCACTCCTTCTACACCAGCTCATTATGGCTCACAAAGGCCTGCAGGAAAATGAGTGGAGGTTTGACAACAAGCCTGGCGGCCACGAGCTCACATCTCAACCACTCCACAGCCAAGACCAAAACAAAATGCGATTTTAGGGTTTGGGACAAGTTTATATGGCAACACGAGGTCAACAAAACCTAATCATTAAACATCAACCACGTGTCCCTCAAATCTTTTGCAAATTATGGGTTTCATGCTATAGTTCGAAAGCCTCGCTTAAACTTGCACAAATCATTGTGTTAAAAGTCAAAACCTTATGATAGGCTATTTTTCATGTTTTTCTTATCTTATGCTTGATTTAGTTTAATAAACCAAAACATCAATGGGGAAGTAATCCCGAAAGACTAGGGTCTTTTTCATGACTTAAAACTTTAACTTTTGTATATTTATGTTCTTCTCATTTTTTTTTATAATGTTTCTATTGGTATAGTAAGGTACAAACAATAGAGAATGAACCAACATTATATAGAAATATTTAACCATAGAGATCCTTGAGCTAGGATTTAGCCTAAGCATGGATTTAAATTTCAACTATATGCTTTGTCAATAAAAATTCATATAAAATGAGATTTCTTATACAAGAAAATTAAAAACAATTACTTGATCAAGGAGGATCATTAAGTAGAATAATTAAAGTTTTGGAAAGAACTTGAATAAACATAAGCAGTACTTATACCAACACTAGCGTTAAATATGTAGTTTTGGTCGCAAATAAGTTTAACTTATCTTCTAGTTTATAGACTTCTTAGGCAACTATGCTCTTAATGGCAGAAGTAGAACTGTGCTTAGTATACACCATCTAAACATGTAACACAAGTCTATAACTGAAAACACAAGAAGGATGATTAATGGAACAAGTACTGTGGCAGTAAACATAACTGCACTAAACCCATTCCTTTACATTAGTGTTATTACAAACATTCATGCAGATTTCTAACAATAGAAATACCAACAATACCTTTTACAAGGACAAGCTACAAAATAAACAATTTAACTGGCATTTTATCCTATGCTAGTTGAGTGTTATTCTCGATCTAGAATTTACTGATAACAAAACTGCTTACCTGTTTAGAACCTGTAAAAGAAGCATCACTTCACTGCATTAGCTGTAAGCTAAGTAAGCCCTGATCTCATCTAAGGTTCTTTCCTACTTGACATAAAACAGTAATAACACACCTAGCATCAGATTCAGATGTAGTTTTCTTTCCTGCCCTTTTTAAACATAAACTGCTGAATTTAACATCTGTAACATGGTACTTCAAGATAAACAAATAAATTATATAAAACTAAAGAATTACAATGCTCAATTCTAATTACTATTGTTTGAGTAACCGCTAGCAGTTATTGATTCATAAACAGTGGCATCCTTGAACATTTTATGTTACATGAAAAATTTTAAATTTTTATGAATTTTTGGGTTATTACAGAAGGTCTACTTTCACACTCTAGACTTTCATTATGTATTTAGAGAACACAATAAGAGGGCAGACAGTTTATCCAAGGAAGCGCTCCCTGTGGCTATTGGCCTACTTTCGTTCACTAAATATTATGAGGAAATAGCTATTGGGGAGGATAAGCTAATGCTCTTCTAGAGAAGAGCTTGTACCTCCTACTCTTCAACCTTTTGGTTGCTTTATTTTTTAGTATGGATGGTCGAGTCTTTTAGCATCATATTGAATGTCTTGAGGTTGACACTATTTCTCCTCTGAGAGTGTTGATATTAGTACACTTCCTCGAGCACTTCCTTGGATATACTGAACTAGGCTCTTTATGTTTCCTCCTTAGACATGTATGGATGATCTATCTTATAAAGTTGGCCGATGTTTTCCTCAGATTTCACAGAATGATCTCTCTTTCTTTCATTGTACAGGCCCTCGAAACTGTCTTATGGTTCTGCTTTGATATGATATCTTGATATCATCGTGCTGTAACAAGTTACCTCTGATTCTATTATTGAATATCAAGGAACAACTATTTTTATTCTAGAAAAAAAAAGATATCCATATCTATCTCCATGAATCACTCAAGTGATCCTCATCCCTAACTTCTTTCCTTGTCCTCATCTTTACTTCATACATAAACTATGCATAGTCTTCCTTATCTTTTTTTTGTAAGTCTGCACATTCTATTAAACTGATAAAACAAAAGTTACAAGTCTGAGAAAAGTTTGGGGTGGTTGAAGGTAGTGAAACCACCTCCCAAGCCAATCAAAATTGCATAGTCTTTTGGGAGAACTTAAACCTAGAAAGTCTAATGGCATTGAGTGCCATGAAAACAAAAATCTGGTTCTTAATATACTGGTTCTGCAAATTGACAAAATAATTAGCATAAACTGAACTAACAACCCATGGCAAAAAGACTTGATATAATAGTCCAAACCAGAAAGAGACCGAGCCATTGCTAGAGCCATGAGCAGGAGCTATAGGGGGGAACCTCCTCCAGGATGGGGCAGGCCCATTCACCTTCTTCAGAGTTGGTAACCGGGTTGGTTGCTGGTGGAGGAGACGACTTGCTGCTCGAGCCTTCACTATCCCACACGCGTTTGAACAAAGGTTCAATGGTGGTCGATATGGGAAAGGGCGCGCTGGTGGTAGCTTTCGAAACCGGTGTTGAACCTTTATCCAAAGACCTTCCTCCTGTAGCACTTCCACAACCAACCTCCATGGTGTCGACTCGTCTCAGCCCACTGGCCAAGCATTTCCATGCAAAGGTGGCGTCCAAGCTGCTAAGCTGGCTATCCATATATGTCATCTTAGCTTTGACAAGAGGACAATATTACAAGCCGAGATCCAGCTCCCCAACATATCCTCCATGAGAACATCCATCATGTTTTTTATGAGATAATAATGATTTATTTTGCCTCTCCCTCTTCCTATAGCAAGCCGCTCATTCACCATACGACCTTCCCAATCATCAATAAGGACCCTGACATGCGTCGATATCCCAGCTTCATAACCTTCCTCCGCCATTACGCTCATACCTCGCTAGGATTAGCCTCTGCCATTACTATCCCTTCTGGGGGTTCCTTGTTGCCTAGACATCATGGAGACCAAAGCGAGAGAGTGCAGCTGGTGGGGGTGATGAAGCTACAAAACTAGCGGTAGGAAGATGCCAATGAGTTGCAGAGCAGGCTGACTGAGCTGAGCTGAGGCAAAAATACAAACTCAAAACCAAAAATAGTCACACATAACATAATGCCATTAGATGATCTTGCCCTGGTCCATGGCTTGCCACTTAACCCGATTTCTTTGTACTTGCTGAGAACTCGCACGATCCAAACCAACCGTCATTGAACCAGAAATAATTCAGATGGAATAGGATTGACCTTTGTCCGTCTGGGAATAAACGTCCTCACCCACCCGCAATGAAGAGATGAGGGGTCGGAGGGAGGGTCAATGGCCCCGACATGCGTGTTGCTACGTAACCAGCTCGTGGCTCATCAACAACCCAAATACTTAAGCTCAAACCTATTACTTAAAAAACATTTTTTTACTACACAAACTTACATACTAAATTATATTCTATATATATATATATATATATATAATTAAATTATTTTTAATAGTGAAAATTTATAAATATTTTTATAAACCATAAAGAAACATTAGTGACTTTCCCACCAAAAGGAAAAACTAAAATAGCGTTTCTCATTCTCAATAACCTTGTCAAGACTCACCTTAAATGATTATACTAGTTATTTAATAAAATTAAAAAATGTGACTTTCCCACCGAAAGGAAAAACTAAAATAACGTTTCTCATTCTCAATAACCTTATCAATACTCACCTTAAATGATTATACTAGTTATTTAATAAAATTAAAAAATACTTTATTAAAATAAATGACACCTTGACTATGGCTGTTTAATAAAAAATAATAATGTTTAATAAAAATTAATAAAAACAATTTGATATAGTAAATAAATACATATATTTCCTTAACGTGCTACCAACGGCTAGAGTCTTTTTCTTTTTGGTAACTCATAAGCATTGGAATCTAGAAAGTCTCTGAACAGGATTACATAATATGTGATCAAAAGAAATCATCTTGCTCCAAAGGAAATGTGTGTTGTGAACTAAAGAGCTTTTACTCTGCTCCTCACGGAAAAGAAGGGTCAGAAGGAGAAAGAAGAATCAAATGATTGCAAGCAAGAGACATGGTTTTTCCAAAGAGTATGTATCCTCTGCAACTTAGGTCTCCGTATCCACTGCAACTTTGAGTTAAGTTCCGTGGAAGTGTCATTTACCTTCCTGTCTGCATTTCTATTGCAACAACTTAGTAATCTTGTAAAGTACTGGAAATTATGAACTGCCAACTTTGTAATCTTAAGGAACTGGAAATTATGATCTGCCAACTTCAACAAATATTCTCAGATGGGTTGGAGGTATGATTTATTCCATCAATCTAAAAGCAAGCTTCGAGCTGCAAACATAACCATCCATTCAAATCAAATAGGGGATACACCCATGATTGCTTCTCTTTCTCTGAAGATTAAAAAATAAGAATGCCTCTTTGCCATTAACTTCAATCTCTCTCTCTCTGAAATTATATCTCACATCATAGCTAAAGCTTAGTTTATGTTCATGTCCTGAGAAGGTTTTGGAATCATACCCACCATCCCTATTCTCTTTCCTTCCCATTGATCCAGAGGTAGGATTGAAGGTATGGCTTTACCTCTAATATCTAGGGTAAGGGTAACTGTAAGGAATTTAGGGTTAAGGCTTAGGTTACTAAGAGAAGGATTGAGGATACGCACAGGTACAGCTAGGGTTTTCTTTAAGAAGGGGATATCATGGATATCATGGAGTTCTATGGTTAGTGTTTGGTTTTCAGAAGGATTTGATGCTTCTGCTCCTGGTAAGGGAATTCAGTTTAAGGTGGATTTTTCTGTGTGCGAAAATGGCTAGAAATGACAAGGGAAAAGGCATTGTCGAATGCTATGGCAACTACGATACGGTGGATGCTTTGGTGGCGGGCACGGTAGTGGAAAATGTTGTTTTGGATTCTGCCGCTCCATGTAATATCATGCCTTTTCATACAATGGAGGCACTGGGTTTAAATCCCACACATCCTACTACTATATTTCTCTTTCTTCCTACCAACATCGACCTGGAGAGTGCGATTCCAGCAGGTCTGATTAATGGAGTTTCTGTTGATATCAGCCCGGTTCGAGTCTTATCGACATTCCAAATCCTGAGAATGCAAGTTAACAATTCCTACCCTCTGCTACTTGGTGCTCCATATATGATTGCTGTTGAATATTTCCTGGTTCAAGCAGTAGCTACACTTTCCATTGAGGGGTTGGTTGTAAAGCATGGCAAGGTTGTTAGGTTTCCTTTTTCTCAACAACAGAAGAGGGAAAACCGTAGGGCCTTACAATGCCATCCTATTAAGATGCACGACACTGGCGATGTTCAAGGTGTTGACTTACCACAGCCATCGGAAGGTCTGGGCATTTTGTCCAGTTCATCTGAGCAACGCAAGGGCATAGAATACAACCCTATTGGGATAGAATACACCGGCAATGTTCAAGTTTCTGACTTACCGCAGCTATTGGCAGGTCCTGGCATTGTGTCCAATTCACCCGAGCAACGCAAGGTCTTAGAATACAACCCTATTGATTTGGAGGATACTGACCGTGTTCAAGTTGTTGTCTTACCACAGCCATCGGCAGGCCCTGGCATTGTGTTCAAATCTCTTGAACAACGCAGTGGATCACAATATTATCCAATCGAGATATCAGACACTGTGGATTTAGAAGGTGATGATTTACCACAGGCGTCGACAGGCCCTAGCTTTGTGTCTGTTTCACCTGAGCAGCGCATAGGCTCAAAATACAACCCCATCGAAATACTAGACACCTTTGATGTTGAAGGTGATGCACAGCCATTGGCAGGCCCCTCATGCCCCTCCATTGTGTCTGATCCGCTTCCCCATTCTGCAGCATTTATAGTCTGGAAAAGAGAAAAACAAATCTACGATGCAAATGTTGCGCAAGGTATACAAGTTACAAACACAACTTGTAGTTGTTGGATTAAGTTTGAAAAACAGTTTACTTGTATTCCAAATTAGATGGATTTCATGTAAAATGAGTGAAGGGCCAGTTGGAATCAAATAGAGTTAAATCCTACCTTTATAAGTAAGAAGTCCCTCTTCTTCTAATTTATATCTCTCATACCTCTTCTCAAGACTTTGCTGCTGCAATTTGTCTTTTATCAGCTCATACAATTCATCTCCGGCAGTATGATTAACAATCTGCTGCCTCAAATTTGATTGGCAAATACTAAGAGATGCCACATGCATTTCCTGCACCTTCTTGTTGAGTGCATCAACTACCTTATTCTCTTTTCCCTTTATGTGCTTGATTTCAAAATCAAACTCACATAAAAACTCCAACCATCTCGCTTGCCTAGCATTCAGAGTAGGTTGATCAAATAGATACTTCAGACCACAATGGTCCGTCCTCAGTTCAAATCTTCTACCCATCAAGTAATGCCTCCACATCTTGAGAGCATGTACTATGGCTGCAAGCTCTAGATCATGAGTGGCATAGTTCTTCTCATGCTCCTTCAGCTTTCTCGATTCATAACATATCACGTGGTTGTCTTGCATAAGGACTCCTCCAAGCCCTTGTCTGCATGCATCGGTACATACCACAAAATCTTTCTCTGGATCTGCAACTTTCAATACTGGTGCACTGGTGAGAAGATTCTTCAACTGCTTGAAGCTTTCCTCACACCTCGATGTCCATTCAAATTTTATCCCCTTCCTTTGCAAAGAAGTGATGGCATGTGCAACTTTGGAGAATCCCTCAATGAATCTCCAGTAGTATCCTGCAAGTCCCATAAAATATCTTACATATGTCACATTTCTTGGAGTAGGCCAATCCATAATGGCTTCAATCTTTTTAGGGTCCACAGATATGCCCTCTTCTGAGATAATGTGACCAAAATACTGAATTCTATCTCTATAGAAGTCACACTTGCTCAGCTTTGCATACAGCTGATGCTCCCTAAGCAATTGCAATGTCAATTTCAAATGTTCTTCATGTTCTTCCTCATTCTTAGAATAAACAAGAATGTCATCAAGGAAAACAAGAACAAACTTGTCCAAATACCTGTTGAAGACACTGTTCATAAGGCACATAAATGTAGCTGGTGCATTTGTGAGACCAAATGGTACCACTACAAACTCATAATGTCCATACCTTGTCCTAAAGGCTGTCTTATGAATGTCTTCATCCTTGATTCTCACTTGATGGTAACCAGACCTCAAGTCAATCTTGGAAAATACCTTTGCTCCTCTCATTTGATCAAAGAGGTCATCAATTCTTGGCAAAGGATATTTATTCTTCACAGTAACCTTGTTCAACTGTCTGTAATCAATACACAACCTGAGTGTACCATCTTTCTTCTTTACAAACAGAACTGGTGCTCCCCAAGGAGACACACTCAGCCTAATATACTTCTTTTCCAACAACTCCTGTAGTTGCATCTTCAATTCTAGCATCTCTGGTGTACTCATCCTGTAGGGTGTCTTGGACATTGGTGCTGCTCTTGGCACAAGTTCAATTGTGAAATCAATGTCCCTCTTTGGAGGAAGCCCGGGAATCTCATCAGGAAACACATCTTTGAATTCCTGTAACACCTGATAGTCCTCCAACCTCAGAGTTTCATTCTCCGTTGCCTCCAAAATCTGAGCTGCATACAACTGGAAACCTTTCCTATAGAACTTCTTTAACTGCATTGCTGAAACCTGCCGTACTGAAATCTCCTTTGGAATACCTTTCACAACTACTGGGTTTCCTTCTTCATTCATGCATTCTAAAGTCTTATTGTAACAGTCAAGCTTCACTCTGTGAGCTTCTAACCAATCCATTCCAATGAGAAAATCATAGGAACCAAGCGGTAGAACATTCAGATCTACACCCATGACCAACCCGTTCATGACCAAAGGACATTTCTCTACCACTTCACTGACCTTTCTCTTAGTTCCAGTGGCTAGCTGAACTAACCAAGGTTTTCTATGCTTTACTTTCTTAAAAGCACAAATCTCCACTACTCTAGGAGTAATGTAACTGTGAGTAGAACCGAGGTCAATCAAAATAGAAACAGATTGCTCAACAATCTTACCTGCAACTTCAACCACCGTTGACTGGTGATCTGCTTGGCGGTCCTCCAGTGCGGCATAAATCCTAGGGACTGCCCTTACTACTTGACCCACTGTTTCTGCTTCTTGAATGTTGTAAGCTGGTCTTGCACTCTCATTCTCGAGTGGACAAGTTTTGCGCATGTGGGGTCCTCCACATCTCCAACATTGAAGTGGTCCTCTATTGTGTTGTGGATCCTTAGGCTTTTCTCCTGTCACTCCAACTGGTTTACTCGCAACTTGGGATGGCTGCTTCTACTGATTCATGAAGTTAGAAGGTTTGAAACCTTTCTTTCTTTGGTTAAACTTCTCATTCTTCTTGTCCTTCCATGCCTTATGGTAATCAAGTTTACTTTTGCTTTGCTCATAGCAATACTTAGCCTTCTTTATTGCTTCTTCAAGATTTCTAGGTTCGTAAAACTCAATCCTGTCTTTGTAAGACTGAGGCAATCCACTCAAAAACCGTTGGACTTTCACTTTTTCATCTTTGATGTACCTGACATACCTCAATAGTTCCAAGAACTTGTTTGCATACTCTTCCATGGTCTGCTGTCCCAATCTCAGCTCATGGAACTCCTTAATATTGTCATCATAATACCTGTCAGAGAGGTATTTCTGCTTGAAATACTTCTTGAACTGTTTCCACTTCAGTCTCCTTTCACTGATCCTTTTCACTTGCTTGAAGTGTTCCCACCAAATGGATGCCCTTCCATTCATATTGAATATGGAAACTCTTTCCTTCATGTTTCTTGAATAGTCCTGAACTTGGAAGTACTTCTTTATCCCAAGAAGCCAAGCTTCCGCCTCTTGTCCAGTCTGTACCTCCCCATCAAATGTAGGAGGTTTAGCCCTCTTAAATTCATCCCGAGAGTGATCCCTATGGTGTCTCTTTCTCTTTCTTTTATGAGAAGAAGAGTTTGAATCCCCACTGGATTCTTTAGAGTCAGATGACCCACTAGAAGTCCTTCGTCTCCTAGTACTGCTCTTACTGCCTTTTGGTCTTACTGTACCCCGTCCAGAGTCTATCTTTCTTTGTAAGTCTGTCAAGCTCTGCAACATAGCAGCATTCAACTGGTGCTGCTCTTCCTGGGATTTAATTAAGCTTTTTATGGTGGCTACAACATCTGACGATGTCTCTTGGAATCTCCTTCCATTAGACTCTATGTCATCATTTTCGTTACGGACATTTTCTCCCATGGCATCTCTCCCACGCTCGTAAGAATCCCGAGCATCATATCCATCATGGGTTCTCATAACTGAACCACCACTTATTTACCAAACTGTACTATTTGGGATACTGCCCTTGAAGGTGTCTATGATTCTGCAAACGTGTTAGTAACACAACTGTTAGATGCATACATTGATAAAAATCAGAACTACTTACCTTCTCCTGGAAAAATAAAAAATAATAATTTCGTTTAAACACAAAATCTTCCTCCTTTTTAGCCCTGTAATCCATTGACAATCTGTTGAAAACCCAAACATTTCCTTGTATAAAATCGGGTCTCATCCCAACAAAATTTTCGACACTTCGACGGTCAAAACAACAAACTCCTTCGGCTCTCATTGGCGGCCCTCTCGATTAACATTGTCCGATGTATCGGTGGCTCCAACAACTAAAGTTTTCCGCTGTATCGGATCTTTAGTCGTCTAAGCTTTTGGACTACTACCGATGGTGACCCCATCAACTGATTTCCTCTGATATGTCGACCATCAGAAACATTACCCACTATAGCATCGGCAAGGAGACTAACTCCATAACATTGCATCGATGGTCGGAACCACTGTTCATTGGGTGGATTGTTAACTAGGCAACTACAATTGCGGGTAGTAATCCCACTGCGGGTTCCACAGACCCTAACTCATCGGCTGTCGGAACAGTTAACCACTAAGCGTTCTGTGTTGGCAATCGAAACATCGACGGTTTAACTTCTAATCGTTGGAGTGCTAGTCCACATGGCGGCCACAACGATGGACTCACCAACAGCTAAATTCATTCAACGCATCGACGGACCCAACAACTAATTTCTTCTGCAGTGTCGGCGACCCAATCCACTAACTTGCTCCGACGTATCGGCGGTCTCATCAACTATTTTCCGTCGACGTTTCGGCGATTCGAACAACTAACTTCTTCCGACGTCAGTCGCCGCATCGACGGCTCCATCCTCTAAATTTCACTGATGGTCCTGACTAAGTGGGCCAACGTTTCGACGGTCCAATATTCTAACTTTTGCCGATCGCCGATGGTCTCAACACTTAGACAAATTTTTCGAAAATTTTCTTCTTATTTCTCGCTCGCGTCAACGCCTTCATCCTCTAACATTCTCCGATGGCGGTGACGTTTCGGCGGTTCCTTCATCTAATTTTCGTCGATCCGCTCAACTAATCTTCGCCGACGTTTCGGCGGTCCCTAGCCATACGGAGCTGTCATTTCGGTGCTTCCATCGTCTAATCATCGGAGATCCAATCAATTGATCTTCGCCGATCGCCAATGGCCTGTTTCGGGTGGTTTTTCAACTAAAAAGGGCCGACATTTCGGTAGTCTTCGACTGATCTCTGCTGAAACTACGGCTCCCACAACCACTATTCTCCGCCGACAGCCGACGAACACTTATAAATTTTTCCGAAATCCTTTCCGCCTACCCCCTGTCGGGTGGCCTTCCGCTTATGCTTTCCGATGTATCGGAGGATCTTCCCACTTAGTCCTCCGATGATCCGACGAGTTGGGTGCTTAGGAAATTTTTCAACGAATTTTTTTTGTCATAATTCCTGATCCCTTCTAGGCAGAAGGCAACCTGCCTCTACTAACTGGTTTCTTATGGCCCATTCAGGCCCATGCTGTAACATAATCTCTGATACCACAATGTAACATCCCCAACCCTCCGACCAGTGAAGAGGACGTTACGACGTCATTAACATCTGGGCAACCGCCTCATGAACATGAATACATATACAAATTGAAACCAAATGCTTTGAACTAGAACATTCACAGATACATAGTTATTTATCATACAGCGGAAGCAAACATATGTTCATATAAGCATTCAACATGTTCATCATATTCATTAAACAGTAAGTATAAATGCAGAGATGAAATGGTCAATAATACTTATCTTATAAAGAATTTGTCCCGCAACCAGCTACGTCACTACAGTGTTCCACCCAACCAGAGGCCAATGTTCTCCTTAATCTCTCAGCAACGCCGCCACCCCCGAGCTGGGCATGGCTTCCCCAAGGAATAAGGAACAAGCAGGCTTACACATACCCAAGGATACACAAATCAGCCAAGTCAACACAGTTGGGTTTATCAGGCCATCAAGGAGCTGGGAAAGGCTATATGCTAAGCTGGTGAGCTCATTACGGAGCTAGGGACACCTACACCAGAACTAGCCTGACTTCTAAGACACCCACACACACCCAACACAAGGAATCAGTCCCTTCTCTGCTACACAGTCCCTCAGGCCCTGACTTCCCTTCCAGTGCTATTCAGGGGTTGTGGAGAAGAAAGCCAGCCCTCTAGCTTTGTCTGTGTGGTTCCCAAACACACCAGGTTTATTAAGCAAACCAAGCCTTCATCCCTACTCCAACATAGTCCGAAGACCAACCACTGCATACACGCATTCCAACAAGTGATTCACAGCTTGGATAGGGAAAACAATTCCTGAGTCGTTCTTGGCCCTATCGTGGCCAAAACGACTCCATAACAGCCTACAACAGCCCAAAACGTAAAATCAAACATAGCCAACAAACGTGGGGAAACAATAGCCCGTTTTCAACAATGAAGCCACAGGGAAACTTACACAGGCCGCAGTGGGGAAAAAAACTGACTCCCAATCTGTACGTAAGGGAAATTTACACACAGACCCCAAAATCCGGATGGAAAACACACGAGATACCCCATAGTAGAAAACGTGAATGACAGTCAAAGACGGCTCTCCTCAAATTCAAAACAAATACTCTGTGGCATGCCTTCATTTCTGGACAAAAATGAATCTCATCCCTGAGATCAAATACTATGATTCTAAGGACTGGGCTTTAAAATGACATACTCGAATTTGGTATTGGAGAAAATAAAACATCTTCGTTCATTCTCAATAGAGACTTGGTCTCCCTCAACAATCCCTTCATATTGTCTGAAAAGTTACAAGCCATGACACTACAAGTCTACAGCCTATCATCATGTGAGCTGTTTCTTCTGTAGAGAGACTTTGGTCATGATCTTTTTTATTAAATTTGCTGGTCATGAATCCTCCTTTAATCTGCTTTTAACAATTCAAGCCTTCCTCAATTGGTCCATTCATGATTTGTAAAAAGGTACCCAGAACCTGTGATGCTACCAAATCTGTCAGCAATTCTTAAGAATGACAAATCATTATTGTATCTCAAGAATAACGGTTTCATTTTATGGCAAACATCAATCTCATACCTTGCAACCATGGATAAATTCTTAGGGTGACTTATCTTTTCCCTTTTAATGGAAAACCCAAGGTTGCTCTCATTCCACAGGCTAGATTCTGTTAGTTTTGTACCTAGGGAAGTGTTCCCCTAGTGACTTTTTTCTTAGTCACTTAGAGAGGGCACATAAAGTGACCCTTGCATTAAATGACTTAAGTAAAAGCATTTAATTTGACTTTAGAGCATTAAAGTCACTTTTTGATAAATTTAAGTGGGTGAGTGAAATTAATATTTTAGAAATAAAATATGAGCATTTAATTTCAGCGCTTGATCTAATCTAATCTCCACCGTTAGATTAGACTCACCCTAGGGTTTTCTCAAAAAGGCATGGGAAAGGCATTTTGTCTCACTTTTGCAGATTGAAGTGAGAAGAGAGAGCTGAGAGAGAGAAGAGAGAAAGTTTCCATTTTTCCTGAGCAAGAGGAAAAATTTGCAGCACACGAATTGAGGGAAAAGACAGCAGCAAAGAGGGCACAGAAATCGAGTAGAAGACAACAGCATTTATTGCTGGCCCGTACAGTCCGTATAGTATGGTTTTCGAGGAAACATGCACGTTTTTCGAGGCAGATTTTTGGGCACGATTTTCTAGATTTTTTTCTTGGGCACGGATTTTGAGGTCCGTATAGTCAATCCGTACAATTACACGAAAATCGAGGCAAAAAACAGAGAAGAAAAAAAATCTTAGTTTGATTTTTTTCTTGTTTGGTGCAGAAAACGAGGCAGAAATTTTCTCTTCCGGGTTGAGATAAGTTGGTCTGAAAATTTTTGAGTTTTGCTGTAAATTTCCCTATAATAAAATCTCTCTCTGACTGGTTTTCCCCTTGTGGGTTTTTCTAGGGCCATTGGCAAAAAATCCTAGTGTTCTGTGTGATTAAATGGCGTGCTGATTTTTATTTACTGTCACTAAAAAAGATTAGTTACAACAGTGTTTTAAGTCTGAAAAATTTTGTTTATTTCCAGCACTTTATTTTTCTGAGAATGTCATAAATAGAAATATAATTTTTACTTAAAACCGATGGCTGAAAACGAGTGAAAAATCTACATGGTATCAGAGCGGGTTGTGGCAGAAAATTAAATTTTAGCAGTGAAACAGTCATTTCGAGAATTTAGAAAAACCTTTGTGACAATAGTACATTTTGTTGAAACTTTGTTTTTTGAGAAAATGACTTCCGTGGGGTTGAGAATTGAGGATAGGTTGGATGGGGCAGCGAACTTTGTCTCATGGAAAGCCCGAATTTTACTTGTGTTGAAGGAGAATGAGTTGTGGGAGGAAGTAGTTAGGAACACTACAACAAATCCCATTACTATTCCCCCTTTTACTGATGCAACGTTACTTGCAGCCTTTAATAAGAAAGATATTAAAGCCATGAGGATAATCTTAGATGCTGTTAAAGATCATGTTATTTCTCACATTTCTGGGAAGGATCATGCACATGAGATGTGGAGTGCTTTGATCGGGTTGTTTCAGAGTACTAATGAAAACAGGAAGATGGTGCTTAGAGAGAAGCTGAAAAACATCAAGATGGTCAAAGGAGAGGTGTGTATGGCCTATCTTACTAGGATCTCTAAGGTGAGAGATGAGCTTGCTGTTGTGGGGGTGGTGGTTACTGGTCCTGAGTAAGTGCGGACAGCCTTGAATGGGGTGACTGCACCTTGGACTGTGTTTGTTCAGGAGTTGGTGGCCACAGAGAACTTACCATCTTGGGACAGGGTCTGTGATGACTTTGTTTAGGAGGAGACTCGTAGGGGTTTCTTATAGTGCAGTGGTTCTACTAGTAGGGGAGATGAGGAGGATGTGACATTGGCAGTGAAAGGGAATAAGAAGAGCAAGAAGGGTCCTAAGAAGGGTGGGGCCAAGCAGCAGCAGGATGGGCAGAAGAAGGATATGAGCACTGTGAAGTGCTTTGCATGTCACAAGATGGGACACTATGCTGCTATGTGTCCGAACAAGAAGAAGAAGAAGCAGCAGATAGCCGCTTCATTTGAGATCAATGATTTTGCAGCTAGATTTCAGAGTGAGTTTTCATTATGCACTGGGCATGTTAAGAGAGAGAGCATTCATTCTCACCAGTGTGGATGTTGACAGACAAAGGAAGTTTTTCTGTGTGACAGACTATTCTTACAGTGCATCTACTTCTAGCACTTGGTGCATAGATAGCGGAGCCTCGACCCACATGACAGGTGCTCGTGAGATGTTCTCCGAGCTTTCACAGGCAAATACAAATGTGGAGGTTGTGTTGGGAGATGACTCAGTAGTCAGTGCAGTTGGACGTGGGACCATTAAATTTCAAAGGGATTCCATGAGTCCCATGGTATTGCAGGATGTATTGTATGTGCCTGGGTTGAAGAAGAACCTAGTGTCAGTTTCCATGATCAAGGATCAGGGTCTTGGGGTGTCTTTCATTGATGGACACGTGCATATGTTTCCCAAGACTGCAGGACCATATGCTTCAGTTGCCATTGGAGTGAGTTGTGGGAAATTGTATAGGCTCTTGTTTCAACCGCAGCATGCTTTAGCACATAGAAGCAATAGTGAGTTGTGTGAGCTTTGGCATAGGAGGATGGCTCACTTGCATCATCCAGCCTTGGGGTTGTTAAGGCACATGGTGACAGGTTTACTAGAGTTTAACATAGGGCAAAGTGATGTGTGCAGGGTGTGTGCTTTGGGAAAGTACACCAAGACTGCTTTTCTGAGCAGTGATAGCAGGTCAGCTGGTACTGTTGACTTGATACATTCAGACTTATGCGGACCTATGTTTTGTCTGTGCTTGAGAGGATACGAGTATTATGTGACATTCATTGATGGCCATTGCAAGAAGACCTGGATCTACTTTTTGAAGAGCAAGAAGTTCGAGGAAGTCTTACAGAGGTTCCAAGAGTTCAAAGCTCTTGTGGAGAACCAAACAGGGAGGAAGATCCGAGTCTTGAGATCGGATAACGGGGGTGAGTATACATCCAAGGAGTTTGATGGATTTTACAGATAGGAGGGGGTGAAGAGACAGTTGACAGTTTTGTATACTCCAGAGCATAATGGAGTAGCAGAGAGGAAGAACAGGTCCATTGTTGGAGACTCGAGCTATGTTACATGACCAGTCACTTCCTTTCTTTCTCTAGGTTGAGGCTTGATGCACTGCTGTATATCTTCAGAACAGGAGTCCCCATCGGGCAGTGGGGAACATCACACATGAGGAGTGCTTTTTAGGCAAGAAGCCTGAAGTAGGCCATTTTCGTATATTTGGTAGTCTGACTTACTCTCATGTCCCTTCAGAGAAGAGGACAAAGTTAGAGCCCACTGCAGAGAAGGGAATTTTTGTGGGTTATGATGAGACTGCGAAGGCTTTCCGTATTTACCTTCCCTCTCAAAAGAAAGTGGTGGTGAGGAGGGATGTGAAGTTTGAGGAGGAGCGAGCCTTCATGAGGTCGAGAGAGTCAGAGTAGGGAGAGCAGCAGGTCCCTGCACCTCAGGTTGTGGCACAGGTTATATCTACGCAGTAGTCAGGATCACAGGTTTCTAGGGTTATAGGACCACTGAGTGTTGGCATAGGTTCACCAGGTTCAGTGGTTAGGCCAGCAGGGTCTTGGGGGACAGTTGATGGGTCTACTATTATAGGTACACCTTATAGGGGATCGGGATCAGGATCGAGATCAGGACTACAGGATACACCTGGTGTTGGCACACTAGCGTTAAGTTCACAGGTGACTGGGGCTTCTAGCTCTGGTAGCTCTTCAGATGAGGATAGGCCAGTGTGGGAAGAACGTTTAGGGAAGAAGAAGCCTAAGTGGCTTCGAGAGACCTTGAAGGATGCCTTAAAGGCTGGGATACCCAGTGACAAGGTGAGAGCCATCAAGATGCTTGACAGATTGGGCATGGTGTTGGTGGCTTGTACATGAGATTTTGAGCTTTCTACTTTTGAGGAAGCCTCCCAGCATTCGGTATGGAGAGATGCCATGATGGATGAGTACCATTCCATCATGAAGAATGATGTATGGGATATTGTTCCGAGACTGAAGGGGAAGTTACTAGTGACTTCTCGTTGGCTTTACAAGCTGAAGCATGCGGCAGATGGGAGTGTGGAGAAGTACAAAGCCAGGTTTGTAGCCCGGGGGTTTTCACAGGTTGAGAGCATTGATTATGATGAGACTTGCATCGGTTGCTCGGTATAATTCTATCAGGGGATTGATCTCCATTGCAGCGGAAATGGGTTGGAAGATCCATCGGATGGATGTGAAGACCACATTTCTCAATGGGATCATACTGGAGGAGATTTACATTGAGCAACCTCAGGGCTTTGAGATACATGACAGAGAGACACATGTATGCAGGTTGAGGAAGGCCCTTTATGGGTTGAAGCAAGCTCCAAGAGCTTGGTACTCCAGGATTGATTCTTACTTGCTGAGTATGGGGTTTCAGAAGAGTGAAGCAGATCTGAATCTCTACTTCATCATGGTTGGAGATAATTCGCTTGTTCTTTTTCTATATGTTGATGACTTGTTTATCACATGGAGAGAGAGACCCATTGCATCTTGCAAGAAGGATCTTGCAGCAGAGTACGAAATGATTGATATTGGGCTGATGCATTATTTTTTGGGATTGGAGGTTTGTCAGGAGCCTGGACATATTTTCCTAGGGCAGGGAAAATATGCGGTTGATATTTTGAGGAGATTCAGGATGGAGGATTACAAGTCTATGTCGACACCTATGATCACCAACTGGAAGAAGATTCATGCTTTTGAGGGAGAGTTGGTGGATCCTACTTTATACCGTCAGCTTATTGGGTCATTGATGTATCTGGTCAACACTCGACCAGATTTGTGTTTTGCAGTGAACACTCTTAGCCAGTTCTTGGTTGAGTCTAAGAGTGTGCATTGGGTCGTTGCAAAACATGTGTTGCGCTACCTTTCAGGGACAATGGATTTTGGTTTGGACTACAGGAGGTTAGAGGGGATCAGATTGGTTGGCTATATAGATTCAGATTGGGCAGGAAGTGTGGCAGACCGGAAGAGCACTTCTGGATGTTGTTTCAGTTTGGGCTCGGCAGCAATGTCGTGGTTCAGTTGGAAGCAGAAGTCCGTTGCATTGAGTACTGCAGAGGCTAAGTACATGGCAGCCAGTTTAGCCAGCTACGAGGCCTTGTGGCTTTGCAAGTTGCTGGTGAATTTATTTGGTCAGGAGCTTTGGCCTACGGTGATTCACTGTGACAATCAAAGTTGCATCCAACTCTTTGAGAATCCAGTCTTTCATGACCGGTCAAAGCACATAGAGATCAGATATCATTTCATCCGAGACTATGTTCAGAGACGAGCAGTCACGCTTTAGTACATTTCCATTGATGAGCAGGTAGCAGACATATTGACAAAGTCTTGTGGAAGAGGCAAGTTTGTCTTCTTCAGAGACAAGTTGGGAGTGGTGCAGAACACCTTTCTCGGTAGGAGGGAGTGTTGGTTTTGTACCTAGGGAAGTGTTCCCCTAGTGACTTTTGCCTTAGTCACTTAAAGAGGGGACATAAAGTGACCCTTGCATTAAATGACTTAAGTAAAAGCATCTAATTTGACTTTAGAGCATTAAAGTCACTTTTTGATAAATTTAAGTGGGTGAGTGAAATTAATATTTTAGAAATAAAATATCATCATTTAATTTCAGCGCTTGATCTAATTTAATCTCCATCGTTAGATTAGACTCACCCCTGAGGGTTTTCTCAAAAAGGCATTAGAAAGGCATTTTGCCTCACTTTTGTAGATTGAAGTGAGAAGAGAGAGATGAGCGAGAGAAGAGAGAAAGTTTCCATTTTTCTTGAGCAAGAGGAAAAATTTGCAGCACGCGAATTGAGGGAAAGGATAGTAGCAAAGAGGGCACAAAAATCAAGAAGACAACAGCATTTATTGCTGGTTCATACAGTACATTTTTTGAGGCAATGGGCACGTTTTTCGAGGCAGATTTTTGGGCACGATTTTTGAGAATTTTTTTTCTTGGGCACGGATTTCAAGGTCTACACTGTCAGTCCGTACGGTACAGTCTATACATCCCGTCAGTACAGTCCTTATAGCAGCACAGAAATCGAGGCAGAAAACAAAAGAAAAAAATACAAGTTTGATTTTTTTCCTGTTTGGCGCGGAAAATGAGGTAGAAATTTTCTCTTCTGGGTTGAGATAAGTTGGTCTGAAAATTTCTGAGTTTTGCTGTAAATTTCCCTATAATAAAATCTCCCTCTCTGACTGGTTTTCTCCTTGTGGGTTTTTCTAGGGCCATTGGCCAAAAGTCCTAGTGTTCTGTGTGATTAAATGGCGTGTTGATTTTTATTTACTGTCACTGAAAAAGATTAGTTACAGCAGTGTTTTAAGTCTAAAAATTTTTGTTTATTTCCAGCACTTTATTTTCTGAGAATGTCATAAACAGAGATATAATTTTTACTTAAAACCGGTGGCTGAAAACTAGTGAAAAATGTACAGATTCCTTTCAGTGCATCAATTTCTATTAGCTACAAAATATTCACAAAAGCGATCTCCTTGCTTCTTACATTATATTGAATCTCTGTTTATTGGAATTTACCACACAGAAAATGTGTTTAGTTTCTGACGTCTTGAATGCTACAGACCTGCGCTACAATCTGATCCAAGCCTGACTCATTTTCTTGGATTGACTATATACTTGTCATTAAAGACCTTTATCACAATGAAAAGAGGCGCAAACCACCCATACTGTGTCCTATTACTGGACTTCCATTCACAAAGAGTCAAAATGTTGATCCACAAATCAAAGATACATTACTACAGAATATAGGAAGGCAGTCTCACATATAATGAAGGTCTAAACACTCTGATTTAAGTAACAAACTTTATATACAAATCCCTGTAACCACATAAATTCCTTCTATACCTCTCTCTGGCTTGGCTTCACAGATTTTTTCTGGGCATTGCTCAGCCCTTGGCCACTCGAAAAAACTACTATGTCACGTAGGAGTACAACTACAATATAAAGAAGGATTAAAACTACTAATTAGTTCAGATCCTAATTATTCGCCATCAGATCTACAACTACCCCTAAGATCTTTCTAAATTTCTTTCAACCCTCGATACATCTAAGATCTTTCTAAATCTCTTTCAACCCTCGATATCTGCTTAGGAAGGAAGATTCGATTATATACTTGGCATTTTATTAAACACTCACTTATCTTAAAATCCTTCTAAATTCTAATTGCAAATTTAGGAATATCATTAAGGGAACCCACTCCCTGTACTATGCATGCTTGTCCTGCAACCCATCAATCTACATGCTGTTAGTTTCTTACCCTGTATTGGTGTAGGCTTGTCTCCATGCATTTTTCTAAATTTATATTATGCATGGATTTAATAAGGCCACCATTAATATGATGGAAAGCAATTAATAGTTTTACTCTTAATATATGTACTAAATCACCTTTATATTGTTATCATTTCAGCGAACTTAACAAGTTAGTGCAGCTGCATCAGGTTATAAATTAGTACTTGTTTCCAATGAAAAGTCAGGGTGTATGTTTGAAGTTTTTGTTACTGCACTAATGAACAAATATATGTCTAGGTCTTGGATGATATTCATGGGACTATAAGAAAGCAAGTAGATGATGCAGGACCATCAAGAGTTGTGGAGCATGCAGCTGAGGATTTATGTATAGATCCTATTGTTGCACCTACTCTAAAGTAGGTAAAGAATGATCCACTTATTGTGCTGCTCAATGTTGTCGCCTTTCACACACCTGGGTCACGTGGCAGAAATCTTCAAGCCACTCGATGTGTCCTTGGGGGAAAGTCTCGAGTCAAGGCTGTCACCTTGTTCTTGACTCCTCCTTTTAGGCTCAACTCCTAACGAAGCCAAGGGGGGTAGATCCTATTAAGTTACTAAGGAAAAATTATTTAGTATGGTGATGTTAAACTGAATGAATTACTTAGGAGTTTGAAGTTTAACCATAAACAACCATAGATGACAAGATACAAAATGAGCGCACGAAAGCACAATGCTGAGACACAATATATATATAGCAACAAAATAACCAGTGCCTTAAAATGGAGTCAAAAGATAATCAATGTACTTGCATGTGCTTGGAGTGAAAGTTTTGCGATTGCCTCTTGGTACGTTTTAAGTTAATGTGAAATATGAGTTGATTAAAATTAGGCGAAGGGGGGGGGGACTCTAGATATACCTAAGAGTACTTGGAGTATGTCCAAAACTAAACCGTCACGGCTATCCGCAAGGAATATGTGGGCTGAATGGAGTCTCTGGGGCTATTGTTCATAACGCACCCGTTAGGGTGTGACAGAGATGGACGCCCCGAGGTCACTTTTCAGGAGTTCCCGCTTCCTTTGGGTATTTTGCCACCGTAATGGTTTGATCTAAGTGTTGGATTTTCACCTAATGGTTTGTCAATTTGGGAGAGTGAATCCTAATTATTCTAGTCACTCAAGTTCTTTTGATACATCTTGAATGATCGAACGAACCGCAGCCAAGTGTAGAGCATACACACCGGAGTCTTGTCAATTTTAGTAAATTTTGAGATGGGTGTTCTTGTTAAAAAGAAAACCCTCCAGGAACCTCTTTAGATCCAAGTGGATCTCAATCAGGGAATCAAGGAGGGGTTAATTTTATAATAGTTGAAGAAACACAAGATGAAAAGGAAAACACAGATACACAATTCCGGTTTTCTAATTAGTCCTACCACGCATCTCTTTCCCCTTTCGGGTCAATTGGGAACCCTCCAAGAACCTCTTTCGATCCAAGTGGATCTCAATCGGGGAATCAAGGAGGGGTTAATTTTATAATAGCTGAAGAAACAAAAGATGAAAAGGAAAACACAGATACACAATTCCGGTTTTCTAATTAGTCCTACCACGCATCTCTTCCCCCTTTCGGGTCAATCGGGAAGTCGTGGGGTAAGTATTAAGATTACTTTGAAATCTCAAAAATGGAATCTAAAATTGATAATAAATCAAAGTATACTGCCCTGCAGATTAGAACTACACTAGTTTGCAAAAAAAAAGGGAAAGAAAAACAAAAAGGAAACACGGACACAAATCCCCCGGGGGGGGATGGTGAATAGGCTCGAAAGAGCCTATTCGAAAGGACCTTTTCTTTTTATTAGTAGCGATTTACAATATCAGCAAATTAAAATTGATGCACTTTGGTCCTTGTTATCTTGGGATCCAAAGGCTTACAACAAGCTTGCAACAAGCTAGAATTAAAACACAGTAGTGGGGGAAGCTTCCGGGAAGCTTCGGTTCGTCCAAGAGTTCGAAATTGGGCAGAGTCTCCTTCTCAGTTTTGTTAGACCTGCTAAAAAACAACAAGCAATGAAAATCAAATGTGCCCAAACACACTTTGAAAGTGTTTTGGGTCATTACAATAGTTACTGAAAAAAATTTAAGTAAAATTTTGTTAAGTTGGGGTAATCTAGTTTTGCAAAAAGGAACCAAGGAAAGCAAGCTTTCCTTGGGATCTTGGCTTGCTGTTTGGGCAGCCAATGAGATGTGCACTTTTATTGTAGAATATGAAACTTTAAAGTACAGCAAATGAAACTACCTTAAAAGCAAGCTACAAATTTTCATTAAAATGCTTGCCAAAAGAAGATAATTTTAGCTAGATCTCTTAAAATATAACTTTATATGCAAAACGGAATTGAGATCTAAACTTCAGAAAGGATCTTACTAACTAGATCTATATGTAATTTTCTTAATGAGACAGATCTAAGCAATAAGACTCTTTAAAAGTAACCAATTTGAAGAGAAATTAAGATTTTGAAGGAGGCAGAGAGAGAAAGTGTTTGAAGCCTGAGAATGTTGGGCTTTGGATTATGCTTTGGTGGAACACCGAGGGACTATGTCATTCAGAAGATCTTGAAGATGAGGAAGATGCAAACCAGCTCAACCTCTTCTACAAGCGAGATCACCTGCAACTTAGAAATCTTTGCACAAACAGACGGTTAAAACATAGGTGATGTTGGAAGAGATATTTGGAAAGCATGCAATTAAACTTAAAATACATACAACTCCAATAGATCTGAAAAAAACAGCAGTAAGGGCATAAATCAAACTAGAATAAACTCTTACCTTAACAGGAGGGAGCTCTCTCCTTCAAGGCCAACAATTAATCAGCAAAAGCAATGATAAATAATATAGATTATACCTCATAAGCATTTGACAATCACCATCCACACATGAAGAACATTACACCATAGATCTTGCCTCCAAAGCTTCTTTATTCCAAAATAATAAACAATACAGTACAAGAGCAACAACACCTCAATCCCAGTTCTAACTAGCTTGGAAGAGGTTGCTTGTGCTTTGATTTATACAGAAACCAGGAGATCCAGCCTAGGGGGGGCGCAAATCCCAAGGAGACAGATCAAATTAGCTGATGGAGAGTCAATCAATGCAGATCTGAAGCTGAACTGAGCCTACTTGTCAATCGAGGGCTTGATTGAGCTGACACATCAACCCATAAATTGACACCTTAGTCCACAGAGCTCCCAGGAGAGCCCACATGTGTGGAGGAGAGAGAGAGGGTGCAATTCCCCATAAAGACTAATGAAGATCAACTCTGGATCTGATTTGATCACCTCCTTCAGTCAAGGATTTGTCAGATCCAGTCAATTTGGTTCAGATTTGACTGATTTCAATCAAATCGGTTGAGAATCCACTCATCTATGATTTTGGATTTGCTCCATTATTCATCAAATTATTAATTAAAATAATCAATAATTGATTTTTGGGGCTTTCTGACCTGAGTGATGGAAAATCACTTAAAACTACGAAATAGTGGGTCCATGGGTTTACATGGTGCTCTTATCTTGAAAATGAGCACCTACATGACTGAAACTGATTATTTGGCCCACTTTTATTACAAAATCAATTTTTCCTAAGTTTTGGAAAAATTAAATTTTAATAAAAAACACTGAAAAAACTAACAATTTGAAAAATTGAAAAAACCTAGGGGGACTTAGACATGTTCATATGACTCGACCATGATGTATAGCATGTTTATACATTGACACATAGACTCTAATTACCTCAAATAGGCCTAAATTGCAAGCCGACCACCCCAACTTTGGAGGTATGGAGTGAAAAACTCAGAAATTATTAGCTGTTTATTCAACAACCAATAATAACCAAGGGAAAAAACACCATGGGCTGATCAGATTGACAAATAAAGTCTAAGAGACCGAGTCTTTTACAGACACTATCATGCTAGAACATTTATTACAATTCCCCCATGGGGTATTTACATGTGATATAGTACAACAAGCACTTCCTAGAAGTACTTCCAAAGGTCTTCTGAAGTCCGAACAAGTTATCCTTGTCCGGTTCACCAAGCTCACTTGATAAAAAACCACTAAGTACAACTTAGGTGGTAACACTCAACTCACAGGTATGCAAAGATTGATTGTGTAGATGTTCACACAGATGTAGTAAATCTAGTCTTTTGTATTTGAAACCAATTAAATGCTTTTGATAAATATATACTAACATGTTAGCATTTTGTTGCTTGATTGCAGTGGAAGGACCAGCAGCATTGTTGAGACTGCAACATCACAAGAAGCACCAGGATTGCCTTGCTGACTAGTCCACACATGCTATTGCAGTAGATTTCCTTGCTGACTAGTCCAGACATGCTATTGCAGACAGTAGTAGATTATGTATTAGGAGCCTAGATATTATGTCACATGGGTTACATGTGTATTTTATACTCATTCGGACCTTTGTATTGCTCTAAATTTCTATATTTTATTCTGACAGTTATTATTTCCCGTATACTTTTTCATATATATTTTATCTTTCTGGACTTTGTGGGCCTTAATTTCTGCACTATTAATCGACACAATATGCAGTTTCTTTATCTATTTTTCTATTTTTGTGGAATTGTCTGGCCATGGATGCTTCCTATCACTTCTCTTAATTTTAATTGTTGCTTGGATAGCATAGGTTGGGCTGCTTCTTCTTATTCAGTGTTGTATCTGTCTGTGAATTATACCAAATCATAAATGTTTTGTAGGTTAATATTTTGGAGCAAAATACTAATAAACTTTGAAAGAAGGCATGTAGGATTTAAATTTTAACATTTGTTGCCAAAACCAGTAACACCTGCTGTGTAGCCAAATACTTCGGCCACAAGAAAAATCTGCCTTGCAGACAACAAACTTACAAACTCTTGGATCCTTCTACCTGTACAGATTGTGCATTGCATTCTTCTTCTTGATATGCATGGCACATGCATTGATTTTCTTGCTCTTTTACAAGTTAGTAGATTTTCTTGTTCTTTTACAAGTTACTGTCATAAAATTCGTAGTATTATATTTTGATTGAAAGGAGCTCCAAATTATTGATTCTCAGACTGTCATAAGTTTGTAACAATATTATGGTGGCCATGGCTGTTTTTTCTTCCTACTACGCAGGTCTTTTGGTGGGTAAGAGGATTTTCTTCAAGATCCCAAATTGTATCTAAAGTTTTGCCAACCCTATTTATGCCATGGATGTTCAGTTTTTCTGGGGTTGATGTACATATTATGGGCTAATGGCAGCTCAAACACGCTCCCCTGTATTTGTGTGTTCTTGCCTCTACTAATTTTGGTAGCAAGTCTGTCATTCTTTGACAAGTCGGTAGATATTGTGTGGGTATGTGGCTGAGGACTCTATGGTCTACTGATATAAATTTATTGCCTTGAGATTCATGGCATTAATTATTGATCGACAGGATCTTGAAATTTATGATTCTCTGATTCTCAGAAGTTCGTGACTATATTATGGTGGCAATGACTATTTTTTCTTCTTGCTATGCTTTTTTTAATGGGTAACATGATTTTTGGCAAGGTCCATATCTGAAGTTTACTATCCCTGATTGTGCCATGGATGATCATTTTTTCTTGGTTTGATGCATGTGTTGTGGACTAATGGCAACTTAACATTGCTCCCCTATATTTTTGTACTTGTCTTCACTAATTTTTGTCGAGTGAACTTTGAGAGGTGTTGTCCTACTTTTCTGCATTTCTGCAGGGGGGGATATATTTGTATTCAATATATGTTGATCCACTTTGTAAACTAGGATATGTTGATGATGTAGATCAGTGGGAGTTGAGGTAGCTAAATTGGTTTTTTGAGACTAATAATGAATTGAATGTACTTTTTAAAGTCAAGATTGAGATCAATTAACTTGTAGAACTTTATTTCAAATTTTATGCTCATTAAACTTCTTTGAATGTTAGATTAAATGGTGAAATCAATACAGGACCTGGTCTTGAATTTCAGATGTCTTTTGGATTTTCAAGGGCTGGATGTTTTCTTTCACTCAATAGATACATCATGTATGGTGATTTAGTTTCTAATTCCTTGCAGAAGTGTTGTATAGTATTTTTGACTTGCGTAGCTGCATAAAAACGAAACAAAAGTTGGTAGCTACATCTTTAGCTTAGAAATGCATAAGAGTGGCATCTACGCATGTGGTACTTGCTTAAACTGTAGCAGTTACATTAACCACAAACAGCTACGCAGCTTGCACTTGGTAAGCTGGATGTGTTCTTTCTTTCAATAGATACATCATGTATGGTGATTTAGTTTCTGATTCCTTGCAGAAGTGTTGTATAGTCTTTTTGACTTTGCGTAACTGCATACAAATGAAACAAAAGTTGGTATCTACTTATCTGTCTAAGAAATGCATGACGGTGGCACTTGCTTAAACTGTAGCAGTTACATGGACCACAAGCAGCTATGCAGCTTGCACTTTGTAAGCAGGCATTTATGTAAAATTTCAATTATATTTTTGTAGGAGAATTGTTGCAGGAAGAGAACTCCCTTTTTAGCAAACCCAGTGGCTACTATACACTTCTGCCATTACAAGGATTCAAGCTCAGCTTGGGGAGATTGCTAATGCTCAGTAAAAATGCTCTGAACATTAGATGGCATGACTAGGAAGCCTTTTTGTTTTCATTCTTGTTGTCGTTGATTTGCTTTATGGTGTTTCTTAGCAACCCTAAATCAGTTTTATTTTTCTGCTAATGTTCTTGTAGTCAGTTTGGTTTAATTGGGAAAACAATTGCATCAAATGATATTGCGCTCTAAATGCAGGAAAGATGGATACATGGAGTAGACATGTTCATACTGTGACATTCACATATACCAATCAAACTATTTGACAATGTGCATAAGTAAATGTGTGAATGTCGAGGCTTTGCTTATTTATAGTATTGTGCTCGGCTGATCTCCTAGTGAGTTGCATCAACAGATCATAGGAGATTCTTTACATGTTCTTTGTATGAATTTCCCGAGTGTATTTCATCATCCACCAAATTCTGGTACTCCTTGCATCATGGTAGATGTTGACAACCAAAAAATCCTGTGTTTAGCTTTTGATGGCAAGTAACTTGAATCATTTCGCTGTTACAACAGGCAACACTTATTGCATAAATTTAAGTTTTGAAGTGATTGCATAGAGTATAAAATGGCATTTGGGTAAGAATTTGAACAGAACAAGAATTTTGCAACACATGTATAATTATTAGGATATTGAGGATGTGATTAGAGGGAGAACTACAGAAATTTCTTTGTGCCCATGTCTAGCATGTGTATTGCTCATGTAAAGATGCTCTGTGATTCAACAATTTGAATCATTCTGCATTACATGATTGATAAGGCAAAACAACTAGTGGTTAGACACCCTATCTTCAAGGATCATCACACGTCAAATGGTAGGCAAGTGATGTATGGGGAAACAAAGATGGCAAAGATTGGCAAGTGATATACACCACCTCTATAATTTTTAGGAGACTGAGTGTTACATCCCATCCCCTCTACATTAGCATATAAGAGAGGAACGTGACTTCACTACTCGCTTAGATACCACACTGTCCATATACCCACTTGACTGATATGTGTAATAATTTCAAATTTATTATTTCTTTCTTAAACACAGTCATGGGTCATGTTCATCCTTTAAAATTCATGCTTAAGCATAAACACCACTGTAACAGTCGTTCCGCAGTGGACAAATCCACTCTGCAACCAAAAAAGTCGTTTCCACATTGAAACTGATTTTTCTGACTTCCAACTTCGGACTTCGGGTAGCAGAAATACTGAAATGCGGTATGCTCACTTGTTACGTTTCCGCTTTTCGATTTTCAACCTTCTGACTTTCGACTTCCTACTTCGAGTAACGGAAATCCTAAAATGCGGTATGCTCACTAGTCACTTTTTCGCTTTTTGACTTTTGATTTTTGACTTCGGGTAGCGGAAATCCTGAAATGCGGTATGCTCACTTGTCACTTTTCTGCTTTTCAACTTTCGGCTTCGGGCTTCGAACTTCGGAAATTCGAGCCACGATACCCTTACTTGTTCACTTTTCGCTTTTCGACTTTTGACTTTTTGCTTTCCCTAGGTCGACTTCGGGATGCGAAAATCCATGAAATGACTACTTTATCTTTCGGTTTCCGACTTTTCAACTTTCAATTTTCCGCTTTCTTCGGGATGATATGAGGGTGCGGAAAATCGACTTTTTGCCTTAACCTTTTTCTGCTTTGTCGATTTCTGCCTTCCTCAGCGGGCTCAGGGGGTCAAAATCCAACTTTTGCCTTATCTTTTTCCCATTTTTCCCTCCTTTCGACTTTCGACTTTCGACTTCCGCCTTCCGTAGGTGGATTATGAAGGGCAGAAAAACACATTTTTTCTTAAGAAACCCACATTTCTGACTCTAGCCAGGTATTTAACCTCCATGATCATAAGCAAAATGTAGTGGGAAAACACAAGGCATATATAGATGCAAAATACAGGGACATTTAACAACAGTAAATTCTACTTAAATCTTTAATAAACATTCAACATAGTGAATACATTCATAAGAAAATACATTGCAGAAATAATACAACAGAGAATACTTAACTTGAAGATGAAGCTGTCCCGCAATTAGCTATGTCGCTGCAACGTTCCACCCAACCATAGGCCAGTTGTGTTCATTAATCTCTCAACACAACTGCCACCCCCAAGATGGGCATGGTTTTCACAAGAAACTAGGGAACACTAGGCTCACACAAAGCCATAACATATCAAACACAGTCAAAGCAACCTACAGTTGGGTTTATCAGACAGTCCATCCAAACAATGCATAATTGGGTTTATCAGGGTGCAGGAAAACAAGCCGTTACATTACTGGGTTTATCAGACTACTCAGCCAAGCCAACTAACAGTTGAGTTTATCAGACTGTAAGCATTCAAGCCAACATTCACATTGAGGACCAACTAAGCCAACTAACAGATGGGTTTATCAAGCTACTCAGTCAAGCCATCTCATTGCTAGGTTTATCAGGCTACTCAACCAAGCCAACTAACAGTTGGGTTTATCAGGCTGTCCAACCAAGGATCACACATGGCTAAATGCACATCAAGAGACTACCAAGCCAACACATCGTTGGGTTTATCAGGTTGCTCAGCCAAGCCAATATATGATCGGGTTTATTAGGTTGCCCAACCAAGCCAATATATTATTGGGTTTATCAGGTTGTCAGCCAAGCCAATCTACATTTGTGTTTATCACACTGCCAAGACAGTGGAAAGGTAGAATGACTAAGCTAGTGGCTCATTCACAAAGCTAGGTGTTGATGTGTTTGTAACTTCGGAAGATATTCTGATGTATATTATCATTATATGTTGTTGTATCCCCATTGGGGATGTGTGTTACCCCTTTACAGGATGTCTAAATTGTGTCTAGACCTTGAGGTACAACCTCTGTTGTAAGTCGGGGCAATATTCCCCAGTGTAACATCATGTAATATGTAATTGTGGTCTCTCTAGGAGAAGTGGGCCCCATGTGAGAAGACATGTAGGCTCAAGTTGTATATTTGGTCAGTGACTTGAAAGGGTATAAATAGGGAGGCACTCTCCCTCATTTATACACATCCCATACACTCTAAGGCGCATGAGAGAGAGACAGACAGAAGAGGAGAGAAAGATAGCTGCTGAACATTTTTTATTATTGCTTTTGATCATCTTACTATTTTGAAGAAGTTTGCAGGGTTTTCTCCTTTATGGTTTCCTCGATGAAATTTTGTGTCTTGTGTATATTTTATATCTTATGCATTTTGCTGTACTTATTATTTTTTCAGATAAAGATCCTAGATAATCTAATCGGATCTTAAGAAAATCTAACATGGTATCAGATCATTTCTAAAAGAAGGCACTGTGCAGTTGCGGGAACCAGGGCTTCCTAGTTGAAAGTGTTCTCTCCACAGATCATCAAACAAGGAGGGATAGGCTAGCTTGCCGAAATACAACTATAATTACAGCTAATGGAAATTAGGGTTTCATGCTTGAAAACCCTGGAAGACATAATTTAGTAATCATAGCACTTTCGGCATAATGTGAGATTGGAGAAGGCTCAAAAGCTGAAACTTTTACAACCGAAAAGAAATTCATGCTGTACACCGTGTAAAAGTTTTAGTTTCAGATTCGCTTTACTTTAGGAGATATGGTTCCTCAAATCAAGGTTCTAGCCTTATCCAGAATACAGTCATAAACATGTAGCTTAAGGGATATTTGCTATATCTCGGGCTAGGAAGGCCCAACCGAAATTTCGCAAAAAGTTGCAGGTAGGGAACGAACTGTAGTTTTTGTGGTACGCTTTTCAGACCCAGAATGTGAAATAGTGACACGTGGCAGTCGGTACAAGTTCGTTATGTTGAACAATCCCCAAAACAATCACCTAGGGAAAATCGGAATAAGTCTCACTTGGAGAATCCATTTCTGCTCTAACCTATGGGGTTGGAAAGAAGACTTATTAGGATATCACAGTGAGAAGTTTAAGACTTTAAGGATCCGAAATGTCGGAGATACAACATAATCAATATCAGTGATTTCTGCAGAAGAAACTGGAAAACTAGGGCTTCCTGTTATGGGAGCTTTCCTCAACTGTTTTTAGAAAATGAGTACATTGGACAGCGCACCTTGAAGAGGCCCATCTTTTTATCCAATCAGAAGTTTGAAATTCTAAGTGTTGAAAAGTAGGGTTTCTTTAACAAACCCTAGATTAGCCAGCTCTGGAACCAGGACGGACACCTCAAATTAGTAAGATCAATTTTTTTCAATTTACATCTAAGGTTCTCATTTCAAAATGACTAATCACACCCATCTTGATGACAAGCTTGGTGAAGTTGACAACTTTCGAGTATGGAAGTATAGGATCTCCGTGATCCTTGAAGAAATTGAATTGGATCAGTTTTTCAGTAAGGAAGTTGTAAGAATCAGAGGGAGATGAGGCTAAGGCTAGAGCCAAGAGAATCATTGCATATTCTATTAAAAATCATCTCGTCCCTCATGTGTTATCCTTGAAGAAACCAAAAGGAAGTGTCGATGCTATGACGAAGCAATAAAAAAAGAATAAGAGTTTGCTATAATCAACTTGAATGGCCTCCCAAGATCACGGGATTCATTCATTCAAGGAATGTGTGCAAGAAGGAAGTAATTACCTTCAACACTTTGGGAAGAGTGCCCACAAGAAGTTCGACCCATAATAAGAGAAGAGAAGATGGGAGCAACTGAAGATCAAGCTTTCACGATTCAAAGAATATGCCTCAAGTGATAAGGAATATGAAAAACTCAATTCTCGAAGAACCTCTTGGTCATCTTAGCATTTGGATAAGAAATGATGTTGTTATGAATAAAGAAGATGATGAAGATGATGAAGTTGAAGGCTCAAGGAGTCTACCCACGAAACAAATAAAGATAAGTATTCAATTGTCATTTCATGATATTGTTTGGTTACACATTTGTTTATATTCAGTTGATGTTTGAGTATTTTCATTTATACTACTAAATTGCACATAATGTGTAAGAAGTCAATGATAGTGTACAACCTTCCACTTATCTAGATTGAAACCGCTTTGCTGGCATATTAGGAGTAGTACACACTCATAGTAACATTATGGTAGAACGTGTATA
>LPNX011055815.1:45395-67297 GCA_001517045.1 Pseudotsuga menziesii | reverse complement strand
CAACAATAATGATGTCTAGGATGCGGTGTCGAGACCTGAAGGGAAGTCCGTAGTGTCTTCCATATGGATCCACAAGATCCAACATGTAGTAGATGGCAACATCGTGGGATCCAAGACAAGATTTGTAGCACGAGGCTTCTCACAGAAAGAAGGCATAGACTACGAAGAGACATTTGCGCCAATGACAAGTCAAGTATACGTAGAACAACCACTGGGAGATGAGACACATGACATGCAGACTTATGTGTACAAATTAAAGAAGGCCTTGTACGAACTCAGAAGGCACCCATGGGATAGAACATATAGTTACATAAGGAGCTTGAAGATCACCTAGAGTGATGAGATCTTAACCTTTGCTACAACATTGAAGATGAAATCCTATAGAGGATGACAAGCTCACAGATGGGTGCGAGAAGAACTTTTCAACAAAGTTCAAGATAGAGGATCATGGTGTCCAATGACCCTAGATGGATACTTGGAATATTAGTAGCAGAGGGAGCTACTTGTCATTCCATTATAGAATGTTTCAATACACAATACGAAAGAACGAGGGAGAATGATGCTTTGCTTCAGAGGTAGTGACTGTAGAAGATCCTGAGGTTTGACATGGTACGACATGATGGACAACTTACTGATGGCTCTAGGCTTTACTAGGAGTAAAGCAGATTCCAACCTTTACTTCAAGGTTGAAGGCAGAAGACCAGTGATGCTCCTGTTATATGTTGATGACTTGTTCCTCACAGGAAAAGAGGAACTCATTAAAGATGCAAGAAAGAGACTTGCTTCTGAGTTCGAGATGAAGGACTTAGGTATGATGCATTACTTTCTAGGCATGGAGGTGTGGCAGAGTGCGAATGGAATCTCCTTTGGACAAGGGAAGTTTGCAGTGGAGATCCTGAAGAGGTTCCATTAGAGGAATTTTGGGGTCTAAAATGGGCCTCCTAAGGAAAATAATAAAATAATAGTTGAAATAATAAAATAATAGTTAAAATAATAAAATAATAGTTGAAATAATAAAATAATAGTTAAAATAATAAAATAATATTGATTAATTTTGGAGGAAGAAAGAAAAAAACTACTTTTGGTGTTCGTATTTTTGACATATCTCCCTATGTTTTTACTCAAATTTCGATCGGGAGAGCTCGTTGGATGCGGAATTTGATTCCGCATCCAACGAGTACCCACACACACTGCATACTTTTGACAGACCCCGCTACCCCAAAAACAAGAAATACCTAAAACAACGTGATGATGACATCATCATCATGTTTTTTCAGGTATTTCTTGTTTTTGGGGTAGCAAGGTCCATCAAAAGTATGCAATGTGGGTACTCGTTGGATGCAGAATCAAATTCCACATCCAACGAGCTCTCGCGATCGAAATTTGAGTAAAAACACAATGAGATATGTCGAAAATACAAACAAAAAAAGTAGTTTTTTTTAATGACAAATATGTCAATTCAACCATTATGGTTGACTTATTTTATTGAAATTCTATTGGTTCTTGAATTCCAACTCACAAAAACTTATTTTGGCACGTTTTCTTATAAGGCCCATTTTAGACCCCAAATTTCCTCTAATGGGGATGATGGACTGCAAGGCCATGGCCACACTTATGGTATCGAACTTGAAGCTATTAAGTGATGCTTTATCAGAGACAGTTGATGCCATGATGTATCATTAGATGATTTGTTCATTGATGTGCTTGATGAATACAAGAACAGACACATGCTTTGCTGTAAACGACCTGAGCTAGTTCCCGGCGGATTTGAGACATGCTCACCTGGTTAACTTGCATGGTTATGTTGATTCGGATTGGTAGCACCACTGAGAAGAAGAGCACCTTAGGGTACTTCTTCAGTCTGAGATCCAGTATGGGCTACTTGTTTGGCAAGATGCAGTCCTGCATGGCATTGAGTACAGCTGAGGCAAAATTTGTTGCCACTTTCTCGGCTATTTGTGAGGTAGTATGTTTCTTTTGGAAGCTACTATTTGATTTGATTGATATGACTTGCATTTTTGTATGATGCAGTGAGGAGCAGTGAAGCTCTAGTATGTGATCTAGATTGAGATCTCTCGAAAGAGGGAGTGATGAGTTCTAGCATAGTCGGTGAGGCAGGTTGTATGAGCATAAAAGCCCGGGGAAGCTCATAGGTTGCTCAGACGTAATCAGTCATGTAGGATGTCCTTAGATGTAATCAGTCTCAGTGAAGCTCGGAGGTTATCCTTGGACGTAATCAATCCTAATGTGATTGTATCCTAGAAATGGCTAGTGTGAAGTTTGAATAATTCAAAGAGAAGCTTGGTGTACTTCAGATCGAGGTTCCTTATGAGGGGAAGTGATGAGTCTGGAAGACATAGATACACATAAGCCTTTCTGACATGGTGGCAGGTTGGGCCTCCCATGGTCGTTGATGTAAGTGTCGAGATCCTTTTTGACATGGTGACAGGCTGGGCCTCCCATGGTCGTTGATGTAAGTGCTATGTGTATATGGGTTGTGCTCCGTGTGACAATGAGATGATCTGAAGATGATGAGGTAATAGTAGGGTACACAGGTGTTGCAAGGCATGTAATCAGTCATGGGATGCTCCTTCAGGTTTTGCAGTGGCATATAATCAATCTTGGGAGATCCTGCAGGTTTTGTGAGAGGCATATAATAAGTCCTTAGATGTACCTACTTGATGTCTTGCTCGCAGAGATGATGAAGACCTTGTAGAGGGATAGGCCTACATCACATCATGAAAAAGAGCTGGTACTGTAGATGAAGATCTGACAAAGGACTAGGCCTACATCCAACATGAAAAAGGGCTGACGTTGTAGATGAAGACTTGGCAGAGGACTAGGCCTACATCCAACATAAAAAATGGTTGGCACTGTAGATGAAAACCTGGCCTAGTCCTACATCCAACATGAATATGGGCTAGCACTGTGGATGAAAACCTGGCAAAGGACTAGGCCTACATCCAACATGAATAAGGGCTAGCACTGTAGATGAAAACCTGTCAAAGGACTTGGCAGAGGACTAGGGATACATCCAACATGAATAAGGGCTGGCACTGTAGATGAAAACCTGGAAAAGGCCTACATCCAACATGAAAAAGGGCTGGCACTGTAGATGAAGATCTGGCAGAGGACTAGACCTACATCCAACATGAAAAAGGGCTGGCACTGTAGATGAAGACCTGGCAGAGGACTAGGCCTACATCCAACATGAAAATGGGTTGGCACTGTAGAAACTTCTGATGACAGATAGTATGGGACGATGATCAAATTATAAGAATATGATGGCAGCAGCTATGATGATGACTCTATGATCTGTGATGATGATGATGATGCGATGAAGACCTGACCAGATGTGTTGATGATTGTGTAGAGAGAGAATACCTTCCTAGTTAAGAGGGAGTGTTGATGTATTTGTAACTTCAGAAGATATTCTGATGTATATTATCATTGTATGTTGTTGTACCCCTATTGGGGATGTGTGTTACTCCTTTACGGGATGCCCAAATTGTGTCTAGACCTTGAGGTACAACCTCCGTTGTAAGTCAGGGAAATAGTTTTGAGTGTAACATCATGTAATATGTAATTGTGGTCTCTCTAGGAGAAGTGGGCCCCATGTGAGATGACATCTAGGCTCGAGTCTTATATTTGGTCAGTGACTTGAAAGGGTATATATAGGGAGGTGTTGTCCCTCATTTATACACATCACACACACTCTCTAAGGTGCATGAGAGAGAGAGACAGTCAAACGAGGAGAGAAATATAGCCGCTAAACATTTCTTATTACTGCTTTTGATAATCTTACTATTCTGAAGAAGTTTGCGGGGTTTTCTCATTTATGGTTTCCTCGATGAAAATCTGCATCTTGTGTATCTTTAATATCTTATGCATTTTGTTGTACTTGTTATTCTTTCAGATAAAGATCCTAGATAATCTAATCAGATCTTAAGAAAATCTAAATCTAGGGACACCTCCACAAGATTTATTTGGATTGGCATCCACAATACCTACACACCCAACACAAGGAAGTATCCCCTTCTCTGCTACACAATCCCTCAGGCTATACCTTCTCTTCCAGTGCTCTTCAGGATGTGCATAAAGACTCACTAGGCACTCTTATATTTAATTGTGAGGTTCCTCTCTTCATTATGTTTATCAAGCCAATTTATCATCTCTTCCACTCCTAAGTCTTGCATACAATTCAGACCCAAACCATGGTATACATAACAACAAGCCACAAGGATACATAGCAACATAGGGCTCCACTCTGTAACACAGACAACCAGGGTTCCATACCACTCACTCTGTAACACAAGATAAACAAGGTTTCACTTGTACACAAGAAACGAGGGTTCCATACCACTCTAAGACACAAAAAAAACTACAGAAACACGTTGCAATACTCTGCTAGCTCTTGTTGCGTGAGGAGGAAGAATTATGCGTGAATCCCAAATAATCGAATCCTATGTGAATGAGGATAACACTATTGAAAAAATCGTTTTGCGACTTAGGATAGTGAATAATGAATCCCCCCCGCGGAATGGAATGGAAGAAAATGACAAAAACATTCTCGGCGACCCAAGAATGACAGACTGGGCACACATTCACGTGATTACTTGCTTCAGAAGCAAGAATACAACTTCCCCCAGGCTGCAGGTTTGCTCAGACTGCAGGATGGCTAAATCATGAAACCGATTTCCATGCCTCGCTCTACCCAAGGCATTAACTACCTCAACCACTCTTCTGGAAGAATTGAATGATTGAGTACAGAGGACGAAAAGGATAGATGCGAGATTATGATTTCTCTCATCGACATCTAGTCTCACCCTATTGGCTCAAGGGTTTGGACGAATCCTTCTCTATTCCTTGTGAAATCATGCCCCCATCTCTTTCATTGCAGTACATAGTTAATTGTGGTATTTTATTAAATTGCATATTTACATGATATCTCAAAATATATTGTGCCTGACCAACACAAGAACCATTGGCATCAACCTTGATCGCCGATACATAAAACACCAAATCAATGACAGGGCCTTAGCCTTAAGCTCGTTGACGTGATTTAAATACATTATATACATCATGTACAATTTTAATACCATGGGGTCTCATGTACAATTTTAATACCATGGGGTCAAAACCAGGGTATTACATTCCCCTCACCCTTACATTAGCACTGTCCTCAGTGCTCTGCAAAATTGAACAAAAATGGATGTGTCAATCGCATGGAATCCTCCAGCTCCCATGTAGCCTCAGCAGGACCATATTGCTTCCACAACACCTTTACCTATTTAACGGCTCGATTCCGGAGCATTATGACCTTCTTGTTGAGGATGTGCAATGGCTCGGTTTGGAACTCTCCCTCGGGTTCCACTTGAATCACATCTCAATTCATCACATGGTTAGGGTCATGTACATATTTCTTAAGCAAAGAAACATGAAAAACATTATGAGCTCTAGGGCTCGCAGGCAATGCAAGTCTATATGCAACTAACCCTATTCTTTCAAGCACTTCAAAAGGCCCACAATATCTAGGTGACATCTTGGCGTAACTTCCAAGCTTCAAGAAACCTTTGGCTTCACTCTAAAGTAAACATGATCCCCATTATTGAAATCTCTATGCGCTCTATGCTTGTCTGCATATATTTTCTGTCTATCTTGGGATGCTTTCAAGTTCTGTATGATCTTTGCAACCTCTTGCTCCATTTCCTTGAGTAATTTTGGACCAAGCATAATCCTATTCATTGGATTATCCCAAATCATTGGTGTCCTACACCTTCTTCCATACAGATCTTCGTATGGAATCATTCCCAATGATGCTTGTTGTCCATTATTATAGGAAAACTCTACCAAGTGTAAATAACCCTCCCACCTGCATGGTTTGTCCATCACAGACATGCGAAGCATGTCTTCAAGCACCTGATTCACTCTCTCTGTTTTTCCATCGGTTTGAAGATGGTATGCAGTGTCGAAGTTCAACTTTGTACCCAAATATACAAACAAAATTTTCCAAAAATTGGAAGTAAACTTGGCATCCCTGTCAGAAATTGGTGCCTTAGGCAAACCATGCAATCTGAAAATCTCTTTCATGAATATTTTTGCAATGGCATCAACCTTACACATGGACTTGACCGATATAAAATGTGATGCCTTTGTCAACTTGTCCACCACAACCATGATGGAATCATGTTGTCTCACAGTAATTTGCAATCCTGTAAGAAAATCCATGGAAATAACTCCCATTTCCATTCTGGGACCGACAAAGGATGCAATAAACCTTTTGGGTGTTGATGCTCAACCCTCACCTGTTCACATTTCATGCACTTATAAATATATTTAACAATGTCCTTTTTCATTCTTGGCCAAAAATACTACTTTCTGGCTGTAGAAATTGTTTTCTATATCCTGGGTGACCAAAATATGGAGCTTGATGGATTTCATCCATAACAATTCTCCTCAAGTCTTCCACATTTGGAATATAAATTCTATTCCTATAGGTAAGATGTTCATCTTCTTCCAATTTATATTCCTCATACTTCTTTTCAAGGCTTTGCTGCTGCAACTTGTCTTTTATTTGCACATACATTTCATCATCAACAGTATGATTAATAATTTGCTGCTTCAAATCTGTTTGGAAAATACTAAGATATGCCACATGAATTTTCATGTACTTTCCTCTTGAGTGCATCAACCACCTTGTTTTCTTTTCATTTTGTGTTTGATTTCAAAATCAAATTCACACAAAAATTTCAACCATCTAGCTTGCCTAACATTTAAATTTGGCCGATCAAACAAGTATTCAGACCACAATGGAATGTCTTCAACTCAAATTTCCTTCCCATTAAGCAATACCTCCACATCTTGAGAGTATGTACTATGGCTACAAGTTCTAAATCATGAGTCACATAGTTTTTCTCACGTTCTTTCAACTTTCTTGACTCATACCATACCACGTGGTTGTCTTGCATAAAAACTCCTCCAAGTCCTTGATTGCATGCATCAGTACACACCATAAGGTCTTTTTATGGGTCTGCAATTTTCAGAATATGTGCACTTGTAAGAAGATTCTTCAACTGCTGGAAGCTTTCTTCATATCTTGGTGTCCATTCAAACTTTATCCCCATTCTTTTGCAAAGAAGTGATTGAATGTGCAACCTTGGAGAATCCTTCAATGAACCTCCTGTGGTATCCTGCAAGTCCCATAAAAGATCTCACATCTATCACATTTCTTGGGGTTGGCCAATTCATGATGGCCTCAATTTTCTCAGGGTCTATAGATATGCCTTCCTCTGAGATAATGTGACCCAATGAATTTTATCCTTATAGAAGTCACATTTGCTCAATTTTGCATACAACTTATGCTCTCTTATCAATTTCAATGTCAGTCTCAAATGTTCTTCATGCTCTGCTTCATTCTTAGAATAAATAAGAATGTCATCTAGGAGGACAAGTACAAACTTGTCCAGATACTTGCTGAAAACACTATTCACAAGACACATGAATGTAGCTAGTGCATTTGTGAGACCAAATGGTACCACCACAAACTCATGGTGTCCATACCTTGTTCTAAATGTTGTCTTAGAACAAGGAGACAAGGAGACACAACAACACAGGGCTCCACTCTGTAACACATACAACTAGGGTTCCATACCACTCACTCTGTAACACAGGAGAAACAAGGTTTCACTTATACATAAGAGACCAGGGTTCCATACCACTTTGTAACACAGAAAAACACTGCAGAAATGCATAGCAATACTCTGATAGCTCTCACTGCTCGAGAAGGAAGAATTATGCGTGAATCCAAAATAATCGAATCCCACATGAATGAGGATAACACTGCTGAACATATTATTCCGCGACTTAGGATAGTGAATAATGAATCCCCCAACAAAATGGAATGGAAGAAATTGACCAAAAACATTATGGGCGACTCAGGAATGACGGACTTGACACACATTCACATGATTACTTGCTTCAGAAGCAAGAATGCGGCTTCCCCCGGGCTACAGGTTTGTTCAAACTGCAAGCTACCTTAGTCACGACTATGCCTCGCTCTGCCCAAGGCATTAACTACCTCAACCACTATTTTGGAAGAATTGAATGATTGAGTACAGAGGACAAAAAGGGTAGATGAGAGCTTATGGTTTCTCTCATCGACATCTAGTCTCACGCTATTGACTCAAGGGTTTGGATAAATACCCTCCTTATTTCTTTTGAAATCATGCCCCCATCTTTTTTCATTGCAGTGCATAGCTAGTTGTGGTATTTTATTAAATTGCATATTTACATGATATCTCAAAATATACTGTGCCTGACCAACACGAGAACCATCGGCATCAACCTTGATTGCCGATACATAAAACACCAAATCAATGACAAGGCCTTAGCCTTGAGCCCCTCGCCATGATTTAAATACAATATATACATCATGTACAATTTTAATACCATGGGATCAAAACCGGGGTATTACATTGAAGGTGTGATTAGAGGTAGAAATATAGGAGTTTTGTGAGCATGCATATCACTCATGTGATGATGCTATGTGATTCAACAATTTTCATAGTTTGATAAGCGAGAGCAACTAGTGGTTGGACACCCTATCTTCAAGTTTCGTCACATGTCAAATGGTTAGCAAGTGATATTTAACAAAACAAGATGGTAAGGGCTGGTGTTTGCTGGAGACAATGACAATTCAATTTGGCATGATATTTGAAAATCCAATTCTGAATGTATTGATGGAGGAAGATATTTAATTAAATTCATTAATTTGTGGGTTTGGTTTAGATATTGTGCATACATCATGTTTTATTATGACCATCAGTTTTGAATCACAATTTTATTCAAGAGAGTCAATTTATGTACACCATTACCATCCATGAATCTGCCCTAATGCAACAAACAATTCCTATTCGTTGTTGATTTACCATTAAGTGCCCTTATGAACTTTCATAGCAATTGATCTGAAGGAGCGGGATTGGTAGCAAACACAAGCCGATGGAGAGGAATCAATTTATCTGATGTGTAATTCTGGCAAAATTTGTTTGCTTTAATGATTGTTAGGGTATGCTCTTAGCTTGACATTTATCATAGTAAGATTTTCGTGAACCCGTCACCGCGCAATAATGGACCCTTTCCCTTATTGATTTACCATTGACTTCCCACTTGAACTTTGATGTCCAATTGATCTTAGGTAGTGGGATTGGTAGTAGATACAATCTTAAAGAGTAGAATCAATTTATATGATGTGTAATTCTCCCAAAACTTGTTTTCTTTGGTGATTGTCAAAGTATGCTAGCATTTACCAAGGTAAGAAGATTTTGTCTTTCCAATGTCTAAATCTAACTGAATTTGGAGAGGATTTTGAATTGCAGTTTGAGTTAGTCTTTGTAAAATTTAAATTGTTGTCCAATCTTTATTTTTTCCTAGGTGAGAAGAACTGTCAGTTAAGGTTATCGAATATGATATTGTGTTTGAATTATAGATTGAACTTGAAATTTAGTTCAAACCCTGTGCAAGTAAGGGAAATCTTCTCAAGAATAATGCAACAAAGTTTGTGCCTACGCAAAATTCTACCCATGTTGTATTCAGTCTTTAATTGATATGGATGTTACTCGTTGGATGATTTGTTGGGATTTGGTTATTCACTAATTAACAAGTCGTGTTTGGATGATGTAGTGTTCTATAAAATTCTTCTTTACAAATTTTGTTCGGTTTAGAAGCTTTGAGCTCTTGCTAGTTGAAAATGATTTTGGGCTCTATGAGTAAATTCTATAGGCCTTGTAGAATACAAATAAGTCAAATTTAATTGGTGCTATATATACTAGGCAGAAGCTAAGCAATGTATGCAAATTAAATGTTTTGTTAACTTTTATACCCTTATAACCTTATACAACTCTTATTAGCAAAAACTATTAATGTGTTCATCAATTAACTATTGAACATGAATTACTAAAAATACAAGTGCACAAGTAACCATAAATGCATAGTAGAATAACAAAATGAAATCACACAAACATAGAAGGATTTATCATGGAAACTCCAATTAGGGAAAAACCAACAAATGTTTGTCTTCTTCTTATTGCAGATTACAACAACACTACAATAGTCCTCATAATAGACCTTTCAAACTTTAGACAAAAACACTGGCTAATTCGAATTCCTAAAAATTAGTTTCCAATTCCCTTAACTGATTCTTTTACTACTAAAATAGGTCTTCTACTTGAGACTCACTTGAATTCCTCCTAGGCATTCAAATTCTCCAAAACCACCACCATGCAAACAATTAGTCTCTAAATTAAACAAAATCCTAGAGTGGACTGAAAATTGGCTCCTATTCTTAAGTGGAATACTTAATTAATTAAATGTGACCTTTTAATTACATATTTAACGATTAGTTTCACTAGTTTAACTAGTGTCACTGAAATAAGACTCAATTCAACTGACAGATACTTAAATTACATAAATTAACTTAATTTTAGCTGCCAGTTACCAAAATTAGGCGCTATCATGACTTCAATGAGTCAAGAAGGGCACATGGCTAGTGTGTGAAATGAAAGTGGGCCTCATTGTTGACTAGATGAGGAATATTCTCACCTAGGACATAGATTCTGCATGCAAATGTATGCATGGCATTAATTATGGGTTTTTGGACCCCCATAGTCCAAAATTAAGAAATTAGGTAGCAAGAGTAATTTTAGGGAGAGTTGCAACTCCTAACCCCAACCCCTTCTCACGAGACATTCCAGAAACCCCCAGCAATGTTGTTTTCATGTTGTGTCATTAATTAATTTTTAAATATAATAGTATAAACAATAAATAATAACTAGATATAAATAATAAGATTAATTATTGCAATTAAAATTAAAACTAACTAAGCAAGTGTCCATGGTCTTAGCACCCAGTGCCACTCAACAAAGTAATCAAACACATAAACCAATATTTGGGGCTTACCATAGGGATATTGCATCCCCTCCCCCTTAAACAAAGCATTGTCCTCAACGCACTTAATTCCAAATTAAGCACACTGGTGAGGATAGGACACCCTCAAAACTTCGTTTAACTCCAAAGTAGCGTCATCAAGTCCATAGTGGGTCCATTGGACCTTGATGTTCATGAACTCTTGGTTTTTGAGCAATCTAACCTTATTGCCCAAAATGTAGACTGCTATATCGAAAAGTCCCCTTTCCATTCCACCTGAGTCACAACCAATCAATAGCTCTCATGATTAGTCCCCATGTGCATATACATACCTATAACATTTTCCATCAGATAAAAGCATTATAAATCAAATTTATTCATTTATTCATAATTTATAATTTAAATACCGAGTTAGAAAACAAATGTGCATTTCATTTTAAATAAAATAGCAATAGTCACATAAAACAATTTTAACATGTCTACAATAACATTCACATGTATAGTGTTCCAATCTATCACACGACTTTCATCAGGAATACATTTTTTTAACAAAGACACATGGAAAACGTTATGGAATTTGATGCTAGTAGGTAGTGCTAATTCACAGGCAACTGGTCCCACTTTGTTTAAGATCTCAAAAGGTTCACAGTACTTAGTAGCCAACTTAGAACAATTTCCTAAATTCGATGAGTTTTTTCGAGGCTTGATTTTTAAGAATACATGGTCTCCTAGTGCAAATTGCGTTTCATTTCTATTATTGTTTGCATAACTTTTCTACCGATCTTGAGTTGCTTTCAAATTCTTCTTGATCCGAGTCATTTATTTCTCTAGATCCTTCAATAATTAATGTCCAATAATAATCCTATTTGTGGGGTTATTCCAACACACTCGGGTGTTGCACTTTCTTTCGTATAGGGCCTCAAAGGGGCTTATTTTAAGTAAGGTATGGTGGCCATGATTATAAGGAAATTCCACTAGGTGCATGTGTCCACAATGACTAGATATAAATAATAAGATTAATTATTGCAATTAAAATTAAAACCAACTAAGCAAGTGTCCATGGTCTTGGCACCCAGTGCCACTCAACAAAGTAATCAAACACAAAAACCAATATTTGGGGCTTGCCATAGGGATATTGCATCCCCTCCTCCTTAAATAAAGCATTGTCCTCAATGCACTTAATTCCAAATTAAGCAAACAGGTGAGGATAGGACACCCTCAGAACTTCGTTTAACTCCAAAGTAGCGTCATCAAGTCCATAGTGGGTCCATTGGACCTTGACATTCATGACCTCTTGGTTCTTGAGCAATCTAACCTTATTGCCCAAAATGCAGACTGGTTGTATTGAAAAGTCCCATTTCTATTCCACCTGAGTCACAACCAATCAATAGCTCTCATGATTAGTCCCCATGTGCATATACATACCTATAAAATTTTCCATCAGATAAAAGCATTATAAATCAAATTTATTCATTTATTCATAATTTATAATTTAAATACCGAGTTAGAAAACAAATGTGCATTTCATTTTAAATAAAATAGCAATAGTCACATTAAACAATTTTAACATGTCTACAATAACATTCACCTATATAGTGTTCCAATCTATCACATAACTTTCATCAAGAATACATTTTTTTAAGAAAGACACATGGAAAACGTTATGGACTTTGATGCTAGTAGGTAGTGCTAATTCACAGGCAATTGGTCCCACTCTGTTTAAGATCTCAAAAGGTTCACAGTACTTAGTATTCAACTTAGAACAATTTCCTAAATTCAATGAGCTTTCTCGAGGCTTGGCTTTTAAGAATACATGGTCTCCCAGTGCAAATTGCATTTCATTTCTATTATTGTCTGCATAACTTTTTTACCGATCTTGAGTTGCTTTCAAATTCTTCTTGATCTGAGTCATTTATTCCTCTAGATCCTTCAATAATTAATGTCCAATAATAATCCTATTTGGAGGGTTATTCCAACACACTCAGGTGTTGCACTTTCTTTCATATAGGGCCTCAAAGGGGCTTATTTTAAGTGAGGTATGGTGGCCATAATTATAAGGAAATTCCACTAGGTGCATGTGTCCATAATAACTAGATATAAATAATAAGATTAATTATTGCAATTAAAATTAAAACTAACTAAGCAAGTGTCCATGGTCTTGGCACCTAGTGCCACTCAACAAAGTAATCAAACACATAAACCAATATTTGGGGCTTACCATAGGGATATTGCATCCCCTCCCCCTTAAACAAAGCATTGTCCTCAATGCACTTAATTCCAAATTAAGCAAACAGGTGAGGATAGGACATCCTCAGAACTTCATTTAACTCCAAAGCAGCGTCATCAAGTCCATAGTGGGTCCATTGGACCTTGACGTTCATGACCTCTTGGTTCTTGAGCAATCTAACCTTATTTCCAAAAATGCAGACTGGCTGTATCGAAAAGTCCCCTTTCTATTCCACCTGAGTCACAACCAATCAATAGCTCTCATGATTAGTCCCCATGTGCATATACATACCTATAACATTTTCCATCAGATAAAAGCATTATAAATCAAATTTATTCATTTTTTCATAATTTATAATTTAAATACCGAGTTAGAAAACAAATGTGCATTTCATTTTAAATAAAATAGCAATAGTCACATAAAACAATTTTAACATGTCTACAATAACATTCACCTGTATAGTGTTCCAATCTGTCACATGGCTTTCATCAGGAATACATTTTTTTAACAAAGACACATGGAAAACTTTATGGACTTTGATGCTAGTAGGTAGTGCTAATTCATAGGTAACTGGTCCCACTCTATTTAAGATCTCAAAAGGTTCACAGTACTTAGTAGCCAACTTAGAACAATTTCCTAAATTCGATGAGTTTTTTCGAGGCTTGACTTTTAAGAATACATGGTCTCCTAGTGCAAATTGCGTTTCATTTCTATTATTGTCTGCATAAATTTTCTACCGATCTTGAGTTGCTTTCAAATTCTTCTTGATCTGAGTCATTTATTCCTCTAGATCCTTCAATAATTAATGTCCAATAATAATCCTATTTGTGGGGTTATTCCAACACACTCGGGTGTTGCACTTTCTTTCGTATAGGGCCTCAAAGGGGCTTATTTTAAGTGAGGTATGGTGGCCATGATTATAAGGAAATTCCACTAGGTGCAAGTAATCTTCCACGATGATGGGTGATCCATCACATACATCCTCAACATGTCTTTCAGTACTTGGTTAACTCTCTCTATCTATCCATCCGTTTGCAGGTGGTAAGGTGTATTCAATGTTAGTTCCGTACCAAATCTTTTAAATAATCCTTTCCAAAAATTACCGGTAAATTTGGAGTCTCTATGTGATACAATAGCCTTCAGAATTCCATGTAGTTGGGAAACCTCCCTAATAAATATATCTGCAATATTAGTTGTCGAATATGTGGTCCTTACTGGGATTAAATGAGTTGCCTTAGTTAATTTATCTACTACTACCATGATTGCATCATGGTATGATATTGTATTTGGTAATTTGGTGATGAAACCCATAGATATTACTTCCCATTTCCATTCAGGTGTTGGTAAGGGATTCAACAATCCTACGGGGTGTCGATGCTCTAGTTTGACCTTCTGACATTCCATACACCGAACTATATACTCTACTACATAATTTTTCATTCTTGACCAAAAATATTGTTTCTATACCGCTGAAATGGTATTTTGGTAACCTTGATGTCCTGCATATGGTACATTGTGCATTTATTTTAGAATTACTTTCCTTAATTCCCAAAGTCTGGCACATAAACCTTGCTTTTCTATAAGAGGATCCAATCGTGCCCAATCTTGCACTTATCAAATTTTTGTGGTACCTTCTGCTGCTGTAAGTTGTCTCTGACTTGTTTATATTGTTCATATGTACTGCAGGCTCCCGTGATCCCATTCCTTATATCTAAAGTCCATGTATTGATGGTTGTTACTTGTATTACTTGTAATTTCCTACTGAGTGCATCTATCACCTTGTTCTCTTCTCCTTTAATATGCTTAATGTCAAATTCACACTCACATAGTTTCTCATCCATCCATCTCCTTTGTCTCAAATTTAAGATAGGTTGCTCAAATAGATATTTTAACCCGTCATGATTGGTTCCTAATTCAAATTTCTTGCCCATTAAATAGTGTCTCCACATTTTCAAGGCATGGACCATGGCTGCGAGCTCTAGATAATGGGTGGCATAGTTTTTGTCATGCTCTTTCAATTTCCTTGACTTAGCTAATTACATGTTCGTCATGGGTCAAAAATCCACCTAATTCCTGTTGACTGGCATTTGTGCATACCACAAAATCTCTATCCAGATCTGCAATCTTCTGTATCTGTGCACTAGTTAACATCTCCTTGAGTATCTGAAAGTTGGCTTCGCATTTGGAAGTCCATTCAAATTTCACTCATTTCTTTAGTAGTGAGGTAATATGGTGTGCTATCCTTGAAAATACCTTGATAAACCTGCGATAGTAACCTACTATCCCATGAAGAACCTTACGTTTAACGCATTTCTAGGTGTTTTCCATTCCACAATGGCCCTTATCTTTTCGTGGTCCACTGATTTACCCTCCTATGTGATGATATGCCCGAAATATTGAATTCGATTCTGATAGGAGAATTTGCTTAATTTTGGATATAACTATTGTTCCTGAAGTACCTATAATACCAACCAAAGATGTTCTTCATGTTCCATTTCTGTCTTAGATTATATGAGAATATAATCCAGAAACACCACCACAAATATTTACAATTACTTTTGATATATTCCATTCATCATGCACATGAAAGTTGCTGGTGCATTAGTTAATATGAATGGTACTACTATAAATTCATAATGTCCATATCTTGTCCTGAAAACTGTCTTGCTAATGTCTACATCCTTTATCTTGACTTGATGGTATCCTAATATTAGGTCTATTTTTTAGAATACCTTGGCTCCCTTTAATTGATCAAATAGGTCATCGACTCTCAACAAGGGTTATTTATTCCTAATAGTTGCTTTGTTTAATTGTCGATAGTCTATACATAGTCTCAGGGTCCCATCTTTTTTCTTAACAAAAAGGACTAGAGCACCCCATGGAGACCCACTGGGTTGAATACAAACCTTGTTTAGTAATTCCTCTAATTGCATATGTAATTCTTGTAATTCCAAGGGTCTCATTCTATAGGGATCTTTAAACGAAGGTGCGGTGCCTAGAACTAAATCAATGGAAAAGTATATATCTCTTTTATGGGGCATCCTTAGCACTTCTTGGAATACATTCTCAAATTCCTGTAAAACTAGGTAATCCTATAACTTTGGTTCCTCCCCTTCCTGTAACTTTGGTTCCTCCCCTTCACTACATGAGCTGCATATTTTTGACATCCTTTTCTGAATAATTTTTTCACTTTTAGAGTTTTGATCTATTGAAGTGATATCAGTATCGGTATCCCTTTTACGATCACTCGGTTTTAGTTCTCATCAAGACAAGTGGGTTTTATTATGGCAATCCAATATGGCATGATGTGTGTCCAATCAATCCATGCCGATCAAAATGCCATATGATCCCAATGGTATTACATTTAAATATGCTATTGTTTTTAGATTGTTCATATCCAAGAAACATTGTCTTACTGTCTCGTTGACTCTTCTCTTAGTACCTGTAGCTTACTGTACCATAGTTGTTACGTCAAGCTTACTTTTATTTAGGTGACATTTTTCAATTAAGTTAGGTGTAATATAGTTTTGATTAGCTTCAGAATCAATTAGAATATTTATGGGTACAATGGGTATTTTACCTGCTATTTCAATCATTCTGTACTGGTGCTTGGCTTGCCTCCCATCCAATGCTACATAGATCCTCAAAATTCTCTCTCCAACATCACCAACTGTTGGACCTTCTGTATGTAGTGAATATTCTCTCTCCCCATCGGACATTCAGTCCAAGGTCTCGTTCCTCTATTTGCTGGATCATTTCCCCTAGGTCTATCTTGTTCTGGTTGTCTTGGTTGATTAAAATATTTGAAGGTCGGAGGTCGGATCCCTTTTCTCCTTTGGTCTCGCTATCCTTTCTTCATGTCATTCTAATTCTTTTGAAACATGGTATTATTCTTGTTGTGATCATAAATGCGTTTTTCCTTCCATACCACCTCCTTAAGGGTCTTTGACTTGCCATATTGAATCTTGTTTTTGTAATAGTCCGGTAACCCACTTAGAAACCCCTAGATTTTTACCTTTTCATCTTTAAAGTATGCATATTTCATGAGTTCCAGGAACTTGCTCTCATAAGCCTCCATAGTCATACTACCTAACTTGAGTTCGAAGAAATCTTCCATATTTTTCTCAAAGTAACGTTCATAAAGGTAATCATTTTGGAAATATTTCTTAAATCTCCTCCAAGATATTTTTCTCTCATTGGTGTCCTTTAGTAACAAGTTTATCCCACCATAAGGAATCCTTTCCTTGTAGATTGTATATGGCCACCTTTCCCTCCATGTTATATGAGTACCGATATAATTGAAAGAGTTTATGTAGTCCTAGAAGCCATGACGCTGCACTATCTCCTTGTTTAGTTTCTCCACTGAAAGTTGGGGGTTTAATTCTCCTTAATTTACCTACCAATTCATTTTTATCAAATATCCTTCTCTTATTTATCACCGGTAATCCCTTAGAGCTGCTGTTGGAACTACTTGAAAAGTGACTCTTTTTTGTGTGCTTCTTGGGAGAGTCCCTAGGATGGTGTTCTCTTTAGTATGATAAGGTCCTACTTCGTTCCCTTCTTGTCTCATAGTACCCTAACTATGGGATACCCCTTGGAGCTGATTTCCAATTTCCTTGTAATTGCTCGAGAGTTTGTAGGATCTTTCTTTCGGCATGGACGATATTTTCATTATCTTTCCTACAATTCTAAACTTCCATCTTTAAGCTCATAACAATGTCCTCTAGGTTCATGGTTCTAATATTACTCTCAGGTTTTTTAATCATGGATCCACCTCCCCTGGAGCCCAATTCAGCTGAATCCTCCTCAAGGGTTGAGTTAATTCTCTCCTCTCTAAATTCCATTGCTTATCTCAATCTTTCCTTGTTTAAAGCCTTGAAAGATGGTTTAGGATATGAATTATGGATATTGCTCACTGTGGTTGTCCAAGTGTAACACTTCTATGTAGTCATTAATTAACATTTATTAGATCTCTATTATAGATCTGATCATTAATTCATCTATTAAAAGAATAAAAATAACATTCTGACTCATGGTAAGGTCCAAACAACCCTAATGTTGTAACCTAGAGCTCTAATACCACTTGTAACATACACATCCTAGGTCTAATGGTAAGGAAAGATATTGGGGCCCTCTCTCGAGGTAAATAGGGTTGAGTTTATGTTAAGCACATCAAATATGTTCATATAATCAGATCTGGTCTGATTATCATAAATTTAGTTTTCTCATTAAACTAGTCATGATACTCTTAACTACGAAATAAATAAGTTGGTTACTAATTAGTTTGCATGGTTCTAACATAAGCAAATCCCAAATAATTTAGATGCGGAATCATTCATATTTAATACATGGTTGTGCAAGATATAAAACCTAAATAATTTCATTTTCATAGCATCAAACTACTAAATCTTTCTCTTTCGGTAATTGGAAACAATTCCTACAAAGCATACAAAAACTGTACATAGTTTCTACACAAGTCTAGAAATTATAAGCAACTTATTTTAACTTATGCATGGCATGATATTGGAATTTAATTTTCATCCACATCATAGTCCATATCATCCGTGAATAACTGATAAAAATCATAATTAACTTACATTGATGATGATGATGGTTAACGTCCACTGAGACCAAACTTTGTTTTATCGGACCTAAAGAGATGAATTAATTAATTTGTTTTAAAATTATATTCCTATGCTCAAAGAGCTTGGTGAGAAGCATCCCGAGCTCATTATAATTTTGACAAGTTAACAAGATATAAAGGTCGGTATTGCAACAAATATTATGAAACTGAGATCTAATGTGGATGTACGCAGGGCACTCTAAGACGAAGTGATTTTCATCTTCAATATTCCTATTCTCATAGAGACGACAGATCCTTTCCACCCATGGTGTTTTAGGAACTGTCCAACGACCTGTTTCACTATGGATCTCATGGGAGTTCGTTCTTATCTTGGATATATTAATTTTTTTCTTTGAACTTGTTAAAACAGAGAGATACTTTTGATATTATAGAGTATGGTTGATGACCTCCTTATAATATCTTAATTTTCATTTAGCCTCTAAATATTTCTCACCTCACAATTTCTCTTTAAACTTAGTAGTAACAATATTTTTAATGTTATCAATATTTTGCAATGCAACATTTTCGTCGATCTCCCAGTGGTTTAAATAGGCCCTGGTATCTTTATACCAACCTCACTTGAGCCTTAGGTGGTTTTGGCTGGACTTAAAAGCTAGCTTAGGAAGTATATGGTCTCCCATGTTATTGATTTTGTATTTGTACAACAAGAGCCTAGTCATAGCTAGGCTCTTGATAGGGGAAATACCCACTTCTATAAGGAGAATAGGATATGGTGTATTGCTTTTAATTTTTAGGTTATACGTTATAAAATAGTTTTGAATTTGCTCAATCCTTTTCCAGGATTCCCGAGAGATGCTATAGCCCCAAACCTCACAACCATACAAGATGACGGGAGTGACTAAAGTTTCAAAGAGGAGCTTCTTTTTATCCCACATCACAAGGTTTGCTGCTTTGCAATTATTTTCAAGACCAAAATAAGCTTTCCACCCTCCATTAATCCTTTTCTTAATGCTATAGTTCTAGTTGAGCTTGTGATGAATATCGATTCCTAGGTACTTGTAAGAAGACACTTCCTCCAAGTTGTTATTGTCATACACAAAATTAGCGTAAGGGTCCTTCTTGGATTTGATAATCATAACTTTTGTTTTGTTAGTGTTGACAGTCATACCCATGTTAGAGAAAAAAAATTTAAGAAGTCATAGTTGCTTATCAAGATCATATTGACCCCTATCTAGAAGAACAATATCGTCAGCATAGAGAAGAAGGATGATGACTATTCTAGCCAAGAAGGTGCCAGCACAACTCGCTTCTTCTACACAACCTTCCAGCTTATCGATGTAAACTCCAAATAGGGTAGGGGAGAGGGGGAAACCTTGTCTAACTTTGATATTACACTTAATATCTCTCTACCACCCCTCGTTGCTTTTAAACTTGGCACTTACATTCTCGTATAACCTTATTGCAACAGCTCTCAACTCGAAAGGAACCTTTATCTCTTCTAATCTATTCTATAGGTTCTTTCTAGGTATTGTATCGAAAGCCTTTCTAAAGTCCAATAAGCAACAAAAGAGATTGGATTTATCATTATGACATTCCTCCACAATGATCCTAATGGCAAGGAGGTGGTCCGTTGTTGAGTGGTGTCTTCTAAAACCCGCTTGGCCTTTAGCCCTCTTACCCTCAATTTCAAGCCATGTGCTGATCTTCTTTTCCAAAATAATACCATATAACTTGGATAAAATGGGGCTAATCATAATTGTCTGATAATTAGAGGGGCTATTTGTCTCCCCACTTTTAAAAATAGGGATAATGAGGCTCCGATTCCAAGGTTTAGGGAACCATTGCTTGACTTCTTGATTGAAAAGTTTGTGGATGTCAGGGATGAGGACAAGGCCTCCAATTTTTAAGATTTCATCCTGGTAACCTTCAATGTCTTTAGCTTTTCCATTTTCCAGATGCTTAACCCCAAAATCTATGTCTTCTAAAGAGAAAACTTTTACCATTGTGAGTAGGGTTTCAAAGTTTTCAATGACATTCGAGGATTCATAAAGCTTTTTAAGATAGGAATTCCAGTCGTGTAAAGTAATTCTATTATTATCTTTAGTTTTTCTAGTTAGAATCTGCCTCCATAATTTATTAGGAACCACCTTAGAGAGGTGTAAGAGATTTTTTGTCTCTTATGAATATATTGCATTTTTTCTTCTTCTTTTAGTTAGGGCTTTGTATAATTTTATCTTGTCATTTTTAAGAGACTCATCAAGCGCTTCCTTAATTTCTTTCCTCGAATTTTTATAATCTTTATCATACCAAGGGTTGGTTTTTCTATTTCTTTTAATACTTGAGACTTCAATTGAGAACTTGTTAATAGAATGTGATAGGGTTGTAGTAAAATTATGATAGAGGTCTTCTATGTTTTCTATATTTGATAAAGGGAGCAAATTAATTTTTAAATCATTTAGAAAAAGGTCAGTTTTATTTCTATCAAAGATTAAGTTCTTTTCACTATAAGTATTATCTTCTATGGGATCTTTATGCATGACAAATTGAGAGTTACACTTAAAGGTCTATGATTTGAGTTAGGCTCGTGGTCCTTTAAGATGTCAAAATTTATTATTTCATTGTATAAAGGGATATCGAAAATAACATAGTCTACCATGCTGCTACCAAGCCCATGGATATAGGTAATGTGGCTAGAATTGGACCACTTCTTTAGACTGTTGCAAATTATGAGATCTTGAGAACTGCAGAGCTTGACTAGCTTAGACCCAAACAAATTTTCCCCTAGATCTTTAGAGCTTATGTTGTACCTGCTAGCTAGAGAAAGGTCTTCGTCTAACCAAAGAGGATTAGGGTTGGAATAATTGCTTAGAAGAATAGCTTGGTTGCTTGAAGTACGAGCATTAAAATCACTCATTAGGAGGATATTACCTTCATTCCTTAGGCTAGAAATACCATTCTCTAAACCATTGTAAGGACAATTTTTATCTAAATTGTTTTTCTTATAGAAGTTAGAATTAATAGGGGCAAAATAACAGATTGCTATGTAGGTTTTTTTTATCATTAATGTCAGTAATATCTATCCAAATATACTGGTTGTAAGGGTCAGTTTTATAAAGCCTAGAATGGGGGGAGATGTTCTTCCTAAAGTAACAATCTATACCCCCAATGCCT
>LPNX011055815.1:31281-45148 GCA_001517045.1 Pseudotsuga menziesii | reverse complement strand
ATTTATTAAGAACACACAACCTACCTACTAAATCATAATATTCTAGCATATAAATTAAAGGATTAAGTAACTTATCCTAGCAATGTATGACTGGTGGCAACATGCCAAATTTCCTCCCATCTTGTGACATCTATTAGCGTGTGTTTTCCCGTGAAAGATCCCCCTTAGTTGAGGTTCTGGAATCCCGTATGAGAAGGTCTCTTCTAAAGGATGCCGAGGAGGATTTGATCCCTTTCCTAGAATTGTCCCCCTCTCCTAGAAACACAAGTTACAACAGTTCTTTAGAATGTCCCCCTCTCTCTGAACACCACCACTGACCTCCAAGGTCACTTTCTCAATTCGAATCCCCATTGGAGCATTCAAATATTGAGAAAACTGGCTCTACACACCTATTCAATATTGTCCCCCTCTCCCTCAGGTCCTAGCACAACCGAGGAGCAAACCACACATAGGATTGTCCCCCTCTCATGTTGGGTTAATTCTCAAATCAACTCTTCCAACCCCCCGAGTCAAATCACCAATTCAACCCCTCATTGGAGCATTACAAATCACAAATAAATGTTTCTCTCCTAATAACCATTGAATCCTATGAATCCCTCTGAGGGCATCTAGAAAAACAGAAATATTGATCCTCTCGATCAAATTAAAAGATTCACCACAAAAACGATGCAAGTTCAACAAAATTCACTCTTGGCATTAGCTATTTTCCTCAGATGCCTCCTCTAATGTCCTCCACAACATGCACAATAATGAATGAGTGCTTCTCCAGAGCAATTCGAACCCCTTTTGTTCAACTCAAATTGTCTCCAAGAGTTTGAATCTAGTTTATAATTTTAGGAAGGACTCCCGAACACTGGGGATTCCTAACCACTACTCACTGACTCCTTCCAGTTTTCCTTCAGGCACCTGAACTTACTTAAGATTGAATCCTAGAATTGACATAGACACTTTTATTCTGACTAATTTCAATTCCTCAAAAGTAGCCTCCAATTCCCTTAACTGACTCATTTACTGCTAAACTGGGTCTTCTACTTGAGACTGACTTGAATTCCTCGTACAGATTCAAATTTCTCCAAAACCACCACCATGCAAATAGTTAGTCTCTAAATTAAACAAAATCCTAGAGTGGACTGAAAATTGGTTCCAATTCCTAAGTGGAATACTTAATTAATTAAATGTGACCTTCTAATTACATAATCAACGATTAGTTTCACTGGTTTAACTAGTGTCACTGAAATAAGACTCAATTCAACTGACATATACTTAAATTAACTAGATTCACTTAATTTTAACTACCAGTGAACAAATTGAGGTGATATATGGACTTCAACGAGTCAATAAGGGCACAAGGCTAGTGTGTGAAGTGAAAGTGCCCCCACTACTGATTAGATGAGGAATACTCTCACCTAGGGCACAAATTCTGCATGCATGACACTAATTATGGGTTTTTGAATCCCCATAGTCAAGAATTAAATAAATTAGGTGGCAAGAGTAATGTTTGGGGGAGATGCAACTCCTAACCCCAACCCCTTCTCACAAGACATTCTAGAACCCCCCATCAACATTGTTGTCATGTTGTGCCATTAATTAATTTTTAAAGATAATAATATAAATTAATTAAAGAAACACTCTAATGTACTTTTTCTATCCACTGCACTCCCTTCCTAGTATGAATCTGTATATCCCACCAATGGCATTCCATCACCTCAGATATACCTGAGTCCATACTCCACTATGCCTATCAAATACCTAAGCACATGCTTAACTTCTAACCAGTGCACCCTTATTGGTTCCACCATGTACTCGTTGAGGGTGTTTACAAAAAAACAAATATATGGTTGGGTGTTAACCAGATATATCAAAGAACCAATCAACTATCTATACATCGTGGGATACACCAACTTTGACTCAAAATCATTCAACTTCTTCAAGTTGGTGATCATGGGCGTAGTCTTAGGCTTGTAGTCCTCCATGCCAAATATCCCAAGAATTTCAACTGCATATTTTCCCTAAACAAGGAAAAGATCACCTTCATGTTGCCACACCTCTAATCCCAGAAAATAGTGCATCAGTCCCAAGTCCTTCATCTCAAACTCCTTCGCAATGTCCCTCTTGCATCTTTCCATGAGCTTCTTAGATCATGTGAGAAACATGACATCCATATATAGTACAAGAATGAGTGGATCATCACCAACCAACATGAAGTACATGTTAGAATTCGCCTCACTCTTGATGAATCCCATGCTCACCAGATAATTGTCAATCCCTGAATACCAAGCTCTAGGTGCATGGACGCATGAGAATCCATCTCATGTACCTCAAAAACCTAAGGTTGCTCTATATACACTTCCTCCTCATTCAACCCATTGAGGAATGTGATATTCACATCCATCTAATGTATCCTCCACCCCATCTCTTAGGCAATAGACATAACAACTTTAATGGAAGTATATCTGGAGACATGAGCAAATGTCTCTTCATAATCAACTCCCTATTTTTGCGAGAATATCCTAGTCATGAACCTTGCCTTGAACTTCTCCATGCTGCCATTTGCAGCATGATTGATCTGATAGATCCAGTTAGAGCTCACAATTAACTTTCCCTCTAGTTTAAGCACTATATCCTACACATCATTCTTCATGATGGAATAATACTCCTCTACCATGGCATCCATCCAGACCTGCTGGTCTATAGCCTCCTCAAGGATGGAAGGTTGAATCAATAATGTTGCTTACTAGTGCCAAATAATTGGAAAATATCTCCAGTGGTCCACTCACCTTGACTAAAGTCCTTGGAGAATCCACTAGCTCCTCTCCTTTCTTCAAATTTCGCTTTGCTCACTTTGGCTTCTTCTTTCTAGAAGATTTGGTCAGGTCGAATTGAGCATCCTACTCCTCCTCATGATCATGCTGCTTACCCTACACACTTTTCAAGGTACTTGTAACCTTTGATGATGGTATAACCTCTATCTTTGGTGCTCCTTTCTCCCAAGTTCCTGCTTCAACTGGCATGGATCCACACGACTTCTTGAAAGCCCCGTCCTCCTCAAATCTCGCATCCGTCCTCCTCATAGCTTTGTCCTCTTATCAACTAGGACATGATAGTATACTAAGCATCTAAAGATGTGAAGATGTCCAATATCTAGTTTCTCCCATATGAATTCTTCTTCATGAATAATTTTCCCCAATACTTTGTGTGGGCTACTATTATGCAAATAAACTGTAGTGTTGCAAGCTTCTTCCCATAAAAACATAGGTAAATACTTATAATGTAGTATTGTCTTTGTTTCCCCAATGATCACTCTGTTCTTCCTCTCAGATATTCTACTGCGAGCGATATGGATTGTTAGCTCCCTCTAGATCCCGACATCTGCACAAAACTCCTTGAAGGCATTCGAGGTGTACTCACCTCCATTATCTATTTTGAGTACCTTGATCTTCTTCCTAGTCTAGTTCTCCACAAGAGCTTTGAACTATTGGAACTGTCTAAGAACCCCAAATGATTCCTTGCTCTTCAAGAAATAGATCCATGTCTTCCTAGNTTGGAACTGTCTAAGAACCCCAAATGATTCCTTGCTCTTCAAGAAATAGATCCACGTCTTCCTAGAAATGCCATCTATGAAGCTCACATAATAGTTGAACCCTCCAATAGAAACGATTGATATCAACCCACATGTATTTGAATGGATCATATCCAAGATCCCTATGGACCTATTATCACTTTTGGGGAATGCAATCTTGGCATATTTTCCCATGGCGCACCCTTTGCATATACTATGATGGTCTGTACCGAAAGAAGGCAAATTAGAACAAGAATTCAATGTATCAACTTAGTTTTAGATACAACTACATAATTAATTATAGTAGTAGGAGCCACATCTCAATGATGTATGTGTGACTAGTGTGATGCATCCATATCTCTAATAAATCCACATGAAAAAATGCACTTTCGATTTGTTATTTGTTACAATCCAAGTATTCATTAAAAATGAAAAATTTAAAACAACCACCAAGCTGCAAGTTTGGGTGCAAAATTATAAAAATGATGTTAACATTAAAACACCAATGAAGTTGCAATTTAAGAGGGCACAAACTTACTTCAAATACATTCAAACATTCATAGACTTAGGAAATGTAAATGCTCGTTCAATTAATTCCATTAAAAACTCAGAGATTACACTTTTTTCATGCCCCAAGACTTAGAATTTTTTTTACTATCCAATAAAATGACAACAAACCCCTAATGTAATTCTCAGGTGGGATTTTCGTTATAATTACATAAACCTATTCTCAAATTATCCGCAAGCTGTTATAAAGTTTCCTTTGTTCTTCACACTAGTTCTTGCCTCCAAATTCCTGTTTGGTCTTGGTGTTAAGTCTACATTGTTCACAGTAGGCATATCCCTGCATGTGTTCCCGAGTCTTGTCCTCTCGTAGATGGTTGGATCTAATCTTGGGTGACCTAGAGAATGACTAGATCTAGCCCTGATTGAACCTCATGAAAGGTGGTGGTTCCTTTGCAATCCAACCCACATATGACTGTGATCTTATTGCAAAGGCTTAGTCTAGTTGTCTCTTGTATCATTATTTTCTTAGCTCATGGTTTGGAAACTCGGAGCTAAGAACCACAATATCCTCTAAGTTCAGGGATATGTAACAGTTCCAAAGAAAATGGGATCCACAACAATTTTATACGTTACAAGATCCATAGCAATCTTGTATCTACAACGTGCTTCAATTTGTAGTAGTTTTGTAACACTCCATAGGTCATTTACAAAATACATAATCTTTCATCCATCATTTAAATAACTAATGAAATATTAAGGCAAGGCATGTAAGCTAAAAATTACCTTATGTTTGAGGCTATTTCAAAACATTGAATTGATTAAATGTAGAGTACAATAGATGGGAAAACGTGGGATATACTGGCAAAAACAAATGACAAAAATATGACATTTTTAGGACTCTTCATCTCCCTCATACTGGAATTATTGTATGTCCTCATGTTATTTAGTTTATTCATTTGATATGAAAGATTAGGTGGTAGGGAGTAAGATTGAAGTATGCTCTAGTTATAAGAAGGTTGTGCATGTTCTTCAACCGAGTAATATTCTAATTTGGTTCATGTAGCAACCTCTTTATTGAATTAATCAGATGCCATAAAATGGGAAATGAAATTTGAGGTCCATCCATCGTACACCATGCTTATTAGGTAGTCAATATACCGTTGAGATGATTTAATGCAATCTCAAATATTTCGTAGGTAAGGGGATATATTCACCTATGCTCAACAATTAATACTTCTCTCCATATTTAAAGGAATAATAGGGCTTCCAAATAGTTTAGTGAAATCCTATTTTCACAAGTAAAAATTGTTACGATACAACAAGAGTTACCTACTACAAATATCCTCATATGGAAGGATAATTTCCTTCAAATAGAAAGCACACATCGGGGAAGGATAATAACAAGTTGTCATGGTATGGCCCAAGGGACAAAGATAATGCTTGCCTTATTAAAGTTGTTGCACTTTAGTCTTTAGTTAATGTACAATCATCACGTCTTCTTGATTCTTTGACTACTCTATCTCCTTCAATTGGTTAAGTTATTGTTTTCTATCAAAAGGTCAATCCTCTTCTCCAATTACTCTACTTTGGCTTGCCACTTTGCAAATTTTTGTTTTAGTTTTCAATCTCAACAAGTCCTATGAATTTACTCTTTTTTTACTATAACACATTAGACAACTTGAAAAGAAAAATATAGGTGGCATGGTGATTTTGGTGATTATGGGAGCACATTTTAGGGTTTTAATTGCAATGACACCAACGATTAAGGCCAGTGTTTAAAACAAGATGTAATTTTAAGCCCAAATAAAAATGAGAATGATTCTGGGAAGACCATTTTCAATTCAAGGATTGATTTATGGTTTTGATTGCAATGGCATTATTCATGGTTGGTAACTGTTTCAAAAAATTTGTAATTTTTTCCTTTAAAAACAAGGGGTGCTACCGATAGCACTACTTTTCGATTCAGTGGTAAAAATTGTCAATAATTGGAGCTTGTAAAAAATAAGAACTTTGGAGGGTTGTCATCAAGTTGTATAATATGTTTTGTGATGTTGATGTCCCATGATTTCCTTTCTCAAATTTAGAGGTTGTAACACATTTTTATTTACTTCTTACTACTATGCATGATTCTTGCATTGTTTCCTCAATCAAATTTTCAACTTCTTCATAAGTATTTCCATGGCCATTACCAAGTGAAATCGATAATGGCCATCTCTATTGTTCGTCAATGGCTTGAACTAATACATCCATATTCCTTTGAGTTTCATAAGACTTCAATTTTTCTTGAGCAATGGATAATTTCTTGGACAACTTTTGATTTATGCTCCTTAATTTTTTGTTAAATTTCTCAGCTTCTGAAAACTCTTTCCATGTTTTGCAATTAAGTATAGAGGGCAATACTTACCAAGTAGAAACCATTTTTTCTTCTTCTATTTCCTTATCATGGATTATGCCACTGCTTATGTAACCAATTCTTCCAAACTTTCCAACTTTGGTCTTGTGTCTTTGCTTAGTTTCCCAATGATAATTTCTAAACATCTTTTGTAATTGGCTCAAGGTTTTGTTTTGCTTCTACATAATTACTTGTATGGTTTTACTTTCTTTTGCAGTTGTAACAAACCCCATTGTATGTCATTTGGGGAGTTCGGCACTGGAACTATCTTCAAATTGCTTTGTTTCTTAGAAACTAAGGATTTCTTTCCTTCTAAAGATTTACTCCCTCCTTCATGATCATCCATGACTCATTTCTTGATATCCCACTTGGTTGGTCTCTATTTACCTTATTTCTTGTGTGAGGAGAATGTTGGGGTAACCACAAAGGTATACCAATCTTGATTTCTCTACAAAAGAGCATATACCACTAATAACTTAATTAGCCCATGATGGGTTAAAATGGCCTTTGTGTTTTTCCTTTCTGAATTCTGTAGTGCTCTGCTTGCCGGGCAGAGCACTAAGTCCTTAACTTTAGCAACAAAATGACCTTTACTCTTATTTTGATTTTTCAGGATTCATTTATTTGTAAAATAATGAGAGGGTTCTCCGAAAAATACCTGAACCTTAGCGAGCTGAAGATAGTCCTTGAATCCTGCTCCTGTAGCCTGGCCTCTCCTTCGTCTGAGCCTATGTGAGCCTTGATGCCAATTCAGATGATCCACCCTACCGACCAGCGTTGAACCTGCTGGCCCTAGGAAACCGACAGGCTTCCTAGCCCCCGAGCCCACGTGCTGATAAACCCGATAGCAACTTCCCTCTTTGATGAGTGTAATTCTTCCCCCTGGAGTTAACCCCTTCCTGTAGTTTTCTTCCCTCTTTGTTCCATCACCTTCTTACTCTCTTCTTCTGTAAAAATTCTATTTCCCAAAATTCTCTGCCAAAAAAAATCCTCCCTTCAACCATTCGATCCCCCTCCTTATACCTCCTTCCCCTCCTTTCTTCCACTGCCTTCCCTTCTTCCACCGCCTCCTTCATATTTAAAATAATAAAATTATTTAGTTTTTTCTTGGGCAGTTCAACTAGTTTAGGTTATTTAAGACATTCGTTGTACGCAATTAATTTTTCTTGGATTGTACAATTCTTCACCCCCGATGAGGTGGTGGGAAATTACTACATGCTTATCCTATGGAATTTAACGTGTTAATTTTAAAACATACCCAACTGTCATGAATTACCCAATATTGTTTGTTTAATGCTTTATGCTAATGGTAAAATGGTAATAATAATATTGTAATTTATTAATAACTTAATAAAAGTATTTAATAATAAACACTAATAAATAATTATAATAATAGATAGTGACAACAAAATAAGATAATAATAATAATTATTAATCAATAAATAATTAATTGCAGTATTATTATTAATTGATTAAAATGATAACATCGACATGTTTATGTTTATTGTTAAGTCCCCCCGCACATTGATTTTTAATAAATAAGGTACATTTACAGGTTTAAATAAATCACAATTACTTAGTTAATCCATCCAACTATTTAATGTTTTTCAATTAATATTTCATATTAGCGTACATGTGTGAGGTGTGCATGTATGGCCAGTACATGCACAGGCTGCACATGTACTATAACCAAAAACACCTAATTTCTAGCTGATACACATAATATTTTACGCAACAAGACAAATATACAGATATAATATGATTTCTTTGACATCTAGAGTTATTTAATAGTTATGTTCTTTTTAATCAGTCAATTAAGATTGGTACCTACCATCACTAATCCGGTATCATAAATGTACAACACTCAACAATAATAACTAATATGTCAAACCATCCTAACCTACGTCCGCATCCTCCCTATCCTTCCTCTGCTAGTACAAAGTGGATGCCAGCTGTACTGACCTTCCCACATAGAACCTGAGAGCGGTAGCATCGGCTAACTAGTGGACCTAGCCTCTCCTAGCAGGCATCCGACCATCGTCATCACAACAACTTGGGGAGCGTGTCTCAGTACTGCCCTCCCACGACCTCGGGTATCAAAGTGACATAGGGTGGGAAATGCATCCATTCCTCTCAACATACTGGGTACATACTCCATCAAACCATACTGCGTTGCTATCGAGTTTATTGGTACGTGTCATCATACCATCACTTGGCAATTAAGGCTCTCTTCAAGATATGTATTGAGTCATACTTTTCATCACACACTTGGCTATCACATAGCCCCTGTACCCTACAGGTTAGCACTATGCAAACATGCATTCATAACAATATTAAATCAATAACTGGTCCATATTATCAACATTATTTCCTTTCATCACATAAAATCATAAAATTAATCACATCATGGATGGGTTCCCATGTACCACATCATACATGTCACATCATATCAAGGTTTACAATCAACTATATGTTTTTGTTATGAAATAAATAAATGAATCTGATGACGACTACTGCATGATAATCGCATAAGCACAATAATTTCATATAAATGATAATCATCATAACATCATAATCAAAGCATCTACATAGGCATGTTAATCTTCGTAACATCATGATCAAAGCATAATATAAGCATGATAACATCATAATATCATAATTAGACCATAATCCTGATAACATCATAACATCAGTAAATAATCACATATAACATGCCAAAATATAGTTTATGAAGTATAGTTGAGTCCATAATCCTTACACATTAAATCCAATGGGTGAAGAAGAAAGTATGGTACAATAATATGACTTTGTTGTCAAATATGGGTTAACAACTTAAAATGACAGCCAAATATTAGAACGAACCTAGTTCAAATTTTCTACTCATCAAATATTTTCTCCACATTTTTCAAAGTGTGCACTATGGAAACAATCTCTAAATCATGGGTAGAATAATTATTTTCATGCTCTTTAAAATTTCCTAACTCATAACATACCACATGACTGTCTTGCTTAATAATTCCTCCAATTCCCTATTTACATGCATCAATACACACCACAAAATCATTTTTGGGTTTGCACTTTTTAAAATTGCAGCACTTATAATAAGTTTCTTCAACAACTAAAAAATTTCTTCACATTTTTGTGTCCACTCATATTTTATTCCCTTCTTTTGCAAAGAAGTGACAGGGTGTGCAAACTGGAGAATCATTCAATGAACCTTATGTAATAACCATCAAGACCCATAAAAGATTTCACATCTGTTACATTCTTTGGAGTCATCCAATTCATAATGGATTCAATCTTTTAGGCCCATCCAACAATATTACTTCCTCTGAAATAATGTGACCCAAATAATGAATTTGCTTCTACTAGAAGTCACATTTACTTAGCTTTGCCTACAATTGATGCTCCCTTAGCACTTGAAAAACCATTCTCAAATTCTCTTCATGTTCTTCCTCCTTATTAGAATAAATAAGAATGTCATATAGAAAAACAATCACAAAGTTGTTCAAATGCTTGTTAAATACATTATTAATAAGACACATGAATCTCGTTGGTGCATTAGTGAGACCAAATGGCACCACCACGAAATCATAGTGTCCATACCTTTTTCTAAAGGATTCCTTGTGGATGTCTTCTTCCTTAATTCTCACTTGAAGGTGACAAGATCTCAGTTCAATCTTTTATAATACCTTTGACCCTTTGATTTGATCAAAGAGATCATCGATTCGAGGTAAAGGGTGTTTACTCTTAACTATAAATTTGTTCAAAAGTATATAATCAATACATGGCCTGAGGGTTCCATATTTATTTTTCACAAATAGCATGGGTGATCCCCATGCATACACACTTGGACTGATGTACTTATGTTCCAACAACTATTGCAATTGCATTTTCAACTCTAGTAGTTTTGGTGTATTCATTCTATAAGGTGTCCTAGTCACTGGTGCAAATCCTAGAAAAATATCAATTGTGAAATCAACATCCCTCTTTGGATGAAGTCTTGACACATTTTTAGGCAAACACATCCTCAAATTCTTGCAACACATGATTTCCCTCAAACCCAAGAAAATTTTATCTTATATTGAAAACATGTGATACTTACAACTAACAACCCTTTCTAAAGAACTTCTCCAATTGCAAGGTTGAAATTTTTATAATAGAAACTACTTTTGCAATGATATTTACTATCATTGGGCTTCCTTTTACATTCATGCATTTGAAAGTCTTATTGTAACAATTAAATTTAACTTTATGTGCTTCCAACTAATCCATTACAATGAGGACATCATAAGAACAAAGTGGAAGAACATCAAAATTTTCCCATGTGAAGAGTCCATCCATTTTCTATGGACATTTCTCCACAACTGCACTATTTTTCCTCTTGGTTCCAATGGCTAGTTGAACCAACCATAATTTATTATGCTTTGTTTTATTAAAACACAAACCTCAACAAATTTAGGAGTGATATACTTGCAAGTAGTTCTAGGGTCAATAAAAATATAAATAGATATTTTAACAATATTACCTTCAACCTCAACATAGTTGATTAATGACATGCTTGGTGGTCCTTCAATGCAACATAGGTTCTAGGGACAATCTTTTCCACTTAACCAATAGTTTCAACCTCTTGGATGTTGTGAACATTCTTGGCACTCTCATTTCTGTATGGACGAATTCTAAGCAAATGGTCATCTCCACATCCCCAACATTAAAGTGGTTCTCCTAACTTATCTCCCATCATTTTTGTTGGCTTAGTCACACCCCATGTTGGTTGTATTTGATGATTTCCGAAATGGGGAGGCTTGAATCCCCTCTTTCTTTGGTCAAACTTCTAATTTATCTTGTCATTCCACGCCTTATGGAATTCTAGTTTACTTTTATTTTGATCATAACAATACTTGGAATTCCTTATGGTTTCATCTAGAGTTTGAGGTTCATTAAACTCAATTATGTCCTTGTATGACTTAAGTAATCCACTTATAAAACACTAAACTCTGACATTTTCTTCTCTTATATACGCAACACAACTTAGGACCTACAAGAATTTATTGGCATATTCCTCCATGGCCATTTGTACCAATTTTAATTCATACAATCTTTGATTATGTCATCATAGTACCTATTGAAGAGGTACTTTTGATTGAAGCACTTATTGAATTTCTTCTACACAATATTTTTTCATTGATATTTTTGACTTGTGTACGGTGATCCCACCATATAGATGCTCTTCCATTCAAATTAATTATGGCCACCCTTGTCTTCATGTTCTTGAAGTAGTCTTAGACTTGGAAATACTTCCTCATCCCAAGAATCCAAGCCTTTTATCCTCAACTTGATTTGGATTCATCATCAAAACTAGAAGGTTTGGCCTTCCAAAACTCCTCATGTGACTTTTTCTTGATGGGCCTCTTCCTACTATTCCTATGAGATGGAAATATTGAGTATTCAGTGGAGTATTTAGAGGTAGATGACTCACAAGAAGAGAAATCTGGAGTGTATGTCTTCTCTTTAGAAACCCTACTTGAGTCATGAGACCTCTTGTGAGAATTCCTCCTTGAGGTACTCCTGCTCTTTTCCTCATTTGTTGAGTGTTGTCCATGCTGAATATTCCTCTGAATGTTTGTTTTTTTGAATCATAAACGGTTATATTAAATGACAATGGTTTAACCACTGGTAAGGACCACAAAGTTCAAATTCCCTTAAGGAAGCAGCATACAAAACCATATACAACATTTATCCCTTGTGGGAGCGGCAAAATTCAGATCCCTTGCGGAAACGACAAACTCAAAACATCCAAAACAAACCAATCTCCAAATTATTCTATAAGAGTTTTTACACAATGGAAATATTAACAAAGCAGCTAACGTAAACAGGCATATCAGAATTTAGAGAATACTAGCTTCAATGGGCATTTTCTCCATGTCGTGATGAGGCTCCAGGATGCACCTGCACTTCCAACCTTGCCACTTTCAGTTCCAATCTTTCTAACTTAGCTTCCAGCTCTGCTAAGAACCGGATGAACACTTATTCGGTCCTCATGATCCCAAGCTCGAATTCCTTTATGAGATGTATCAAATCCTGGTCCACATTCTCAAGCCTACAACCACCCTCCGTATCCATACAATGCAGGAGACGGTGAATATTTTTCAACTTTCTCTTAATATCCCTGATATCCTCTTCAATGGGCATGTTAATCAGAGAGGAGGCAAAGGATTCAGATGGGGAGTCCATGAAAGAACATAGGAGCAGACAACTGTTAGTTTTTCATCATATAAGTAAGCATTATGATCTTAGGATCTTTTCACTAAGAGAATAACAAGCACAACAATAAAACATAAGCACATCACAAGAGACAAGAGACACAAAGAGTTTTCCTTGGGGAAACCATAAAGGAGAAAACCCCGCAGATTCCTCAAAGATAGAATCAGCACAAAATGGTAAGACCAGAAAACAGTAAGATGCACTCCCGACAACAGTAGTCTTCTTCTTCTGTCTAGTCCAAGTATTTCCTTGTTCACCAATGCGCCACACTTGAGTGAGAGAGTGATGTGTGTGATAAATAGAGAGTCTCACTCTCTATTTATATTCTTCCGTTCACTTGAAGTGCACTTAATCACGTAGGCTCAACTTAACAATTATTTACTCGAGCCTACACCTTAATTAGTGTATAATAACTCAAGTGCCCCGAAACTGTGGGGACTTACACAATGACTTGAAAATACTTGTTTACATTATTAATCCTCCTGATCAAAACATCGGGGCATGACAACATGACTCAAATACATAATAGAAAAATCCCGGAATAAACATCGAGTTACAATACATAAGATACATAGAAGAATACATTATGAAGTTACATATACATCAACAATCCCTCTTAACTAGGAAGGTATTCTTTCGACACGATTTTCAGCACTTGGTCTTCTTCTCTGTATCAACTGGATCATCTTCCTCTTCAAGGCATCTTTGTCTTCAAGTCATCTTCATCTTCAAGTCATCTGGATCTGGATCATCTCTCTATCTAGATCGTCATAGAACTGGATCTGGATCATCACTCGATCTAGATCATCATAGAACATCATCACTGGATCTAGATCATCACTTGATCTGGATCATCATCACTGGACTGGATCTGGATCATCACTCGATTTGGATCATCTCTTGATCTGGATCATCACTGCTGGATCTGGATCATCACTCGATCTGGATCTCTCGGAGTCATCATAACTGGATCTGGATCATAGCTCGATCTGGATCATATCTGGTCATCATCATGTGTGTACTATCTCATCATAGGAATTTCTATAGAGCCAGCCCTTTTTCATGCTGGTTGTAGGCCTAGCCACCAGGTAGGTCTTCGCCCAGCACTTACATCTGACCTACTCATCAGAAAGGCATGCCTAGCA
>LPNX011055815.1:0-31223 GCA_001517045.1 Pseudotsuga menziesii | reverse complement strand
CATCTGATCATGTAGTAAACTACAATCACATCAGAAAGGCCCAACACTCACATTCACCAGCATGGTAGGCACATCAACTACCATCTATGAAATGGCTCTGCACTTATATCTGACCTACTCGTCAGAAAGGCACAATTCCACCCAGGCGGGAACACATCCTGCTCACAATGATGAAAGGTTTCCACTCTTTCACCCAGGCTGGAATCGCATCCGGCTCACAATGATGGAATACTTCTATCCAGGCGGGAACACATCCTACTCACAGTGATGAAAGGTTTCCACACTTTCACCTAGGCTGGAATCGCATCCTACTCACAATGATAGAATATTTCTGCACTTACATCTGACCTACTCGTCAGAAGGGCATGCACTCACATCTGACCTGGTAGGAACTGAATCCTACACCCTCGTCATAATGGCCCCCAGTCCCAGACCGAGCTACTTGGTAACTGACCAGGTGCCTCCACTCTCCCGGAGAGTGGCAGTTGCCCTTACATCTGTCCTACTCGACAGAATGGCCAGCACTCACATCTATCATGGGAGGAACTTAATCCTTTAACCATGACCAGAATGGCTCAGCCCTTACATCTGACCTAGTCATCAGAATGGCTCTCTCAGTATCGGACTGAGAGTTCCTAGTAACTGACCAGGTGCCTCCATTCCCAGAATGGCAGTCAGCACTCATATCTGACATGGAAGGAACCAAATCCTCTCACCATGATAGAATGGCTCAGCCCTTACATCTGACCTACTCGTCAGAATGGATTTGGTTCTCTAGCACTCATATCTAACATGGAAGGAACCAAATCCTCTCACCATGACAGAATGGCTCAGCCCTTACATCTGACCATGGAAGGAACCAATCCTCTCACCATGTCAAAATGGCTATGGGTCTCATCACTTTCTCTTGGAGGAAACCTCGATCTGGAGAACACCAAATCTCTCTCTGAAGTACTCGAACTTCAGCCTAGCCAATGGCTTCATCAATACATCAGCTATCTGTTCCTCTGTCACAACATACTAGATCTTCACTGCTCCTCTCTGCACCATATCCCTGATATAGTGATACTTGATCTCGATATGCTTCGACTTGTCATGGAACACTGGATTCTCTGACAACTTCACGCAACTCTGGTTGTCACAATGTATACAAGTAGCATCCAACTGGAGATCAAATATATCAGATAGTAGCTTCCACAGCCATACTGCCTCACAACTAGCTGAACAAGCTGCGAAATACTCTGCTTCAGTTGTACTCAATGCCACACAGGATTTCTTCCTACTAAACCAAGAGATCACACCTGATCCTATACTGAAGCAACATCCTGAAGTACTCTTCCTGTCGATGGCACTGCCTGCCCAATCTGAATCAACATAACTGTCTAGGTTAATCTTCTGATTCACATCATACTTGAGCCCATAATCAACTGTACCCCTGCATTCTTTGCAACTATCAGGTGAACCTGTCTCAATGTGTTCACAACAAAGCAAATATCTAATCTCAGGTACATCAAGGACCCAATCAACTGATGATACATCGTAGCATCAACCATCTCTGATGAAGCATCACTCAATAGCTTCAGGTTCGATGCCATAGGTGTGGCCATAGTCTTGTAGTCCATCATCCCAAACCTCTTCAGGATCTCTACTGCATACTTCCCTTGTCCAAGAAAGATCCATCTGTACTCTACCACACCTCCATACCTAGAAGGTAATGCATCGACACATAACAGGAGCATCACTGGTCTTCCGCCTTCAACCTTGAAGCAAAGGTTGGAATCCACTTTACCCTCAGTAAAGCCTAGAGTCATCAGTAATTTTCCCATCCTGTCATACCATGTTAGACCTTAGGATCTTTTGTAGTCAATCCCTCTGAAGTGTAGCATCATACTCCCTCTGTCTTCTGTACTCTATGCACTGAAACAGTCTGTACCAGAGTGACAAGTAGCTTCCTATGCTACTAATATTCTATGTGACCATCTAGTGTATAGACTTGCATCTTCAACCTTGTAGCAAAGGTTAAGATCTTCATCAGGATCATCATGTATGTGTTTAAGCTCTTACTGGCTGCAAATGTCTCTTCGTAGTCTAGGCCTTCTTTTGTGAGAAGCCTCGTGCTATGAATCTTCTCTTCAGGTTTCGATACTGTGGCCTGACATCATTCTTCTTGAACTAGTCTTCCCTTTCTTCTTGGTGGCTGGAAGGTTCCGTATCAATGATGTCACTGCACTCGTCATATTAATCTTTGTCTTTGAACTGTCATCACTTGTTCTTTGGAACAAGTCTTCATTCTTCTTTGCTTGTAGGTGATTATGTATGCGGTCTTTCCTACAAGTCAAATGCAGTTGTATGGTTAGAAACATTTCATAAGAAATATTCATACTGGAAAATTCTTATGCATAAATATATGATCATGCAACTACTTTAGCCAATACAACATTCATCCATATCTCATTGAAACTTTCTAGATGCCTTCTATCTCTACCAGGACAACATTGAGATTGTGCACTAATCCAATATGTCAGCAAAGAGGTTTCATTCTAGATAAGTAGCAATGGAGAGTTGTATAGCACCATGAGCTACTTACCCATCGCATGCATATTAGTAGTATACTGTCATTAATGCAAACATCCTATCATGCATAATACAATAAATGAATATAAAAGAATGCATAACAAAATAATGAAATGACAATTGAATACTTATCTTTATTTGTTTTGTGGGTACACTGCTTCTTGAGCCTTCAGCTTCATCGTCTTCTTCATTCATGATAGCATCGTTTCTTATCCAAATGCTAAAGAGGATAAGAGGTGCTTCAAGAGTTTAGGTCTTCATATTCCTCATCGCTTGAGGGATCTTCTATGGATGGTAAGAGCTTGATCTTCAGTTGCTCCCACCTTGAGTTCTCTTCCCAGAGTCTATTGAAATCAATCACTTTCTTCTGGCACACATTCCTCGAATGAATGAATCTTACGATCCTGGGAGGCCATTCAAAATGGCCATCACCACTTCTGCATTCTTCACTTCTTCTTTTACCGCTTCAAGTTGTTCTTTGATTTGAGAGACTCTTATGACTGCATGGTCTCTTCATTCTGGATCTTCACATTCTTCAACTGGTTTCTTTAGGTCATATTCTGATTTTTGTTCTTCCCTTCAAATAGCTTGAAATTCTGGAAGACCTTCAATAGCTTTGCTTGCAATAGGTAGTGCTTTGTAATGCACATGTGCAAGACTTCTATGCCAAAGCTCATTTGGCTCTACTGTGTCATGGATCAAGGCTTGTTCTGGATATGCCTTCAATTTGTACAAGTTTCCTTCTTGTTCTTCAATCACTACCACATCATCTCTAGTATTTACTTTTGGCCATATGATGACTTGACCATCTATGAATGCAGCCCGCATTCCTTTTGCATCAATGCTGAAATGGAGAGAAGGTTCTTCTTGAGTCCTGGAACAAACAATACTTCTTTCATTGTTAGAGACTTACGAGAGTCTAGCTTGTATGAAGATTCCCCACTACCTTTTATTGGATATTGGTAGTCATCTCCTAGTTTCACCTTGTGAGGTGATTCATGTTCTGACAATCTTACAAAGGATTCCTAGAATCCCATCATATGTTTGTAAGCCCCACTGTCTATAAGCCAATCATCACTTCCATGAGTAATGTTACCTGTGAGAGCTGATATCAGAACATATTCATCCTCACTTGAAGAATCTTCAATTTCATATCAGGATCTCTTTCTGGATGGTTCATCATCCTCTGCAGCATGAGCATGATGTCTTCTTTGGCCTTGACCCAGTTCTTTCTTGTGAAAGGATTCTAACCTCGTCTCCCTCTGAAACTGGAACCTTTATACTCATGTAGGTGTCCAATCCATTTTCTTCAGAGAGATCAAATACTTCTATGCTTGGAAGTTGTCTACTTCACCAAGCTTATCATCAGGCTGTTGTGATAGATCACTTTTAAATGAGAACCTCAAATGAAAATAGCAAAGGATTAGATCTTACTGATTTGAGGTGTTCGTCTTGGTTCCGGAGTTAGCTGATCTAGGGTTTGCCACAGAAACCCTAATTTTCAAAACTTGGAATATTTCAGATCTAATTACATAAACAGATAGATCTCTTTAAATGGAGCTGTCCAATGTACTCCTTTTCTGAAAACAGTGAAGGGAAGCTCCCGAAATAGGAAGCCCTAATTTTACAATTTCTTCTGCAGAAATGCCTGTTACTGTTTCTATGATATCTACGCAATTGTAGCTCCTCTGTGTCTGAAATTTCGCACTGAGGTAACCTCGCATGTACCTAATCCAACAACATAGGTTTCATCAGAATTGGTTTCACCATTTTGGATTTATGATCCTTTTCCCAAGGTGACCTGTTACAGGACTGTTCAGAACAGAGAAGTTGTACGGCATGCCACGTGTCACTGGTTCATCTTCTGAGTCTGATACTAGGACCAACGAAATTAAAGTTCGTGCCCTTTCTGGAACATCTTCAGGAATTCCATTTGGACCTCTATAGCCCAAGACATTGCAGATCTCCCCAGATGTCCTGTTTAGGGATGAATTCTAGAAGAGGCTGGAACCCTAACTTGGAGAGATCATATCTCCTAGAATACAACGAAAATGAGTCTGATTTTCGGACAAAGGCTTCATCATGTGTATATTTGGACCATGCAATTTTGAGCTCTTGAGACTTCTCCAATATCAGAATACAGCAACTTTACCAAAACTTAGCAGTTTTAGTATTTAGGGTTTCTGTAGCTCGGGGTCAAACTAGGGTTTGACTTTCCTGGAGTTTCACTCAACCAAATTTGTTGATCCAGGTCTCTAAAATTTGATTTTGATGAGGAGAAAAATCCTGTGCTGGTCTCACTCAAAAATTCCTCTTCTGTAGAAAGCCCTAATTTCTGCATCGAAGACTGAAAATGCTTAGAATCGAATTCTGTTTCGACAGAAAGATGCGCCCTAAGAAGGAGAGTTGTTCCACGTTACTTTTGCTGAAAATCTGTGGAGGAAGGTCCAAAAACTATGAAGCCCTAGTTCCCATAGCTGCACAGTGTCTTCTTCTCAGGTTAGCTCTGATCCCATGTTAGTTTTTCATCATATAAGTAAGCATTATGATCTTAGGATCTTTCCACTGAGAGAATAACAAGCACAGCAATAAAACATAAGCACATCACAAGAGACAAGAGACACAGAGTTTTCCTCGGGGAAACCATAAAGGAGAAAATCCTGCAACTTCCTCAAAGATAGAATTAGTACAAAATGGTAAGACCAAAAAATAGTAAGATGCACTCCCGACAGCAGTAGTCTTCGTCTTCTGTCTAGTCCCAGTATTTCCTTCTTCACTAATGCACCACACTTGAGTGAGAGAGTGATGTGTGTGATAAATAGAGAGTCTCACTCTCTATTTATATTCTTCCATTCAGTTGAAGTGCATGTTGGGCAGTTGGGTAGACTCGGGTTTTATCCTTTTGCTTCGCACCAACAAAAGACCCACAGTGTTGGCCCTTTCGGCAACAACCCGCGCACAGGTTGCAGTCTCACCCGAAACAGCTATGGGGTGCCGCAGAATCAGGTTTCTGCAAGCAGAGAGGGATATTAATGTACCTAGGCCTTTAATAACTTCAAATCAATAATCACAGAGTTCCAATAATCACTTAAACACAGCTTCGCAGATAAGTAAACAAACAGTGACTTGCTTAACCCACTACGGGGATTTCACAGTGAAGCTTAATTATAACAACGATCTTATTTATCAAATGTATACAGTTATTAATGCATAAAGGAAAACAAAAATAGAAACAACACAAGAACCATAACACCAGATATAACGTGGTTCACCCCCAGTGTAGGGGCTACGTCCACAGAACTGCGTTTATTCAACTTGCTACAAAACCACAGTTCTGATCTGCGCACTCAGCTGCAGATCCCTTCAAGTCCTTAAAGCTGTGCACACAGCAGCAGGCCTCTGCGCACACAGCTGCAGATTTTCCTTAACCTTCTTACAAAAACCCTCTGCGCACACAGCTGCAGAGGTCGTCCACGCACACAGCTGGGACTTAACCTTTCCTTACAAAATTATCCTTAGCTTCGCCTTTATTCTTCTTACATAAAAAACCTAACCTTTCATCTTTACACAAGCACTTATTTATATAGCGCCTTAATTACAAAACCATGGGCTTAAACCATGAGCACCCAAAACCCTAAACCCAGGGCGTAAACCATAGGTTTGTTACAAAAATAGGGGCTTCGACCCCTCCCCGATGCCCCTAAGACTATTTTGTGCATTAAATCTTCTTACAATTTCTATACATACTGCGGAGTTACCAAAACTATAGATCCTAAGAGTCGGAGCCCCAACAGGCCCCTAAGACTATATTGTGACCCGTCCCGGGGCACTCTGCGACGTCTCTGGTGGGAGAATCTTCTGCGTGAGGGTCTGGAAGAGACTGGTGAGGTTGTGGAGTATGTCATCAGCTGCTTTCTCCTTTTCCACCAGCTCTTGTAACAGTGAGGATGATTCTATGTTAGCCTGTTCCTGCGCAAAAGTGTCGTGGGTCTTCAAGAGTTTGAGCTGGCTCTCTGCAGTATTGCTCAATTCCAATGCTTCATCAACCAGTGGCTGTAGCGAATTTTCCAGCAGCATTACCTTCGTCCTGTAGGACTCAATTTCCTGCTGAAGTTCCTTGCTGCGTTTCACCTTAGCCATCTTCTCCATAGGTGGTAGCGTCTTGATTTCTACTCTGACTGCATCTAATTCTGCCTGGCGCAACTTGATGGTTTCCTGGATCTTACCTACATCTGGATGGTCCTGTAGGTTCGCCCATGCTTCGATGATGTCTTCCATCAGTTTTGCGAAGTTGGCCACATTATCTGATATTTTTGCGGCTGAAGCCTTGATGTCCCTATGACGCTGTTCTCGGGCTTCTAGTGGGGTCTCTGGAGGGATGCGCAGTTGAAGTTCTGCGATCTGGTCCTGGTGTTCTGTCTTTAACCTTTCAATCTCGCTACGAGACCGCTGGGCATAGTCTCTTAGCTTAGTGATTCTCTGTTCCAGTTCCTCTTCTCCTTGTGTATCAAATTCAGACAGACTCCGACATGCCTCATCCAGTGCTCGCATCATTGTAGTTCTTTTCTATTCAGCATCTCTCTTCTTTTGTGCTACTTCTTCTAGTTGTGCTGCAATGATTTTGTTTTGCTTGGTGGTATCCTCCAATTGGAGTTGGGACAATTGGTCTCGTGCATGGATCTCCTTTGTAATAGCGAGCTGGTAGAGGTGCAATTCTGACATGGACATCTAGGTATAATCGATCCCTACGGTCATACTCATCTGGGACCGGGAATCTGCATCAGTCAGTATCAGAGCTGCGCTTGAGACTTGGCCTCGGTTATCTCTGGTTGACCATTGTCTAATATCCGGCTGCGTGGTTTCTATAGTGCTACTTGTTGCAGTATTGGTCGCTGACTTTGCTACTAACTCTTTGAGCTCCGAAACCCTATTTGCTATGCCTGTGAGCCCAGCAAGATGCAGTTCCGCAAACTCTGACCATTTTTTAGTAAGCGTTCCAGTGGATCTTTCTAGAGCTTTCTCCAGCTCATACATCGTTATAGTGACTTCTTCTTCAATATTTTTGTCCTTCGAGGCTTTTGACTTCTTGCGGGACTGAGGCTTGTTTACCTCCACTGCTTCTGGTGACTTGCGCTTGGTTGATGGGTTAGGGTCTAACATGGTATTGATCGACTCCAACTCCTCATCCTGTTCGTCCTGTCTGCCATCGCCGTCCTGTCCGTCGCCATCCGGTTGTGAATCACTTAGGTCTTCACTATCTTCTAATGGGTTTTGCTATTGCGTCTGACTGGGACCTGCGCCAATATTGGTAGCTATGGGAACTGGAATAGAGGGTTTTTTTCCGACATCCTTTAACCAGTCAGCCGGCCATTGCTGAACTATGCCCCTGATATCTGGTTCTATTACTACATATGGTAATTTAAACCATTGATGTCGTGGAGCTGTACGGGCTTGAATGAAAACATGATGTATATCAGCACTAAAGTGCGCGGCGCCCTCATATTTAGAGAACAACTCATTGGTGAGTTGTGGTGTTCGCACAATCTCATAGTGGATACTCATGGCATAAAAGGCGAACACAGTGTTCGTCATTTGCTGAACTTCCTTATCTGAGGATATCCATAGGGAGGCATACCTTACTGCCCCCGGTATGCCTGGGTTTAATTCTACAAACTGAGCTTCGGTGGGTTCTTTCCACCCAACTAATGCAATAAGTATTAATAGCCAGGAGTAATGAAAAGGTCTACCTTTTTCCTGTGCGTTGCGAGCATCCTCCAGGAATTCCTTTGCAAGATATGCAGCCCAATTGTAAGTGTATCCCTCAGCACAGTTCATAGCAATGCGGATAACCGGAGCAGGTACTTCAGTTGTCCTGCATTTTCGTATGAGCTTGCAGGCTAAGAGTTCAGCTGCAAAGCGAATGTTCTATTCCTGAATCGCGGAGGTGTGATACCCCCGTTTCCCCTTTGTTAGGCCAAACCGCTCTTTCATAGTTTGCGCGAGCTTTATATCCTCATGTTTTGAGGGGAATTCAGTTCCCGGATCAGGTCTTGCCATGGGTAAACCTGTGATCTTATGGATGAGTGCGGCGTCAATAGGAATTTGTTGGTCTCCTATCCATAAATAGCCGTCATGCACTAACGCTAGCAACTGTTTGGCCACTACGGTCACATGTATGCCGTGACCGAAATGCGGAATATCAAGCATCTTGAGTAGCCCAGCTTTGTCCAGGCCCGCAGCCCACTGTTGTACTTCTAGTAGTGTCACATTATCATCTAGGTATTTGACGATGTGCAAGTATTCTACTGGTGCAAACTGTGGAAACTTGCCATGGTCATTTGTGTCGTGATCGCTGTACTTAAGCCGCTCTATCTTTCCTATCATGCTTCCGATCAGCTGGACTCCTTGTGGCAGCGAGGGTGTGGTTAACGTGAATTGCTTTGTTCATCGGGGTAGTGTGGCACCTGGTCGAACAGGTTGTAGATACGGTGGCCACGGTGGTGCGATATTCTCCCTAACCCCAGCCGGGACCTGTGCTGAACTGGGGGGATCTATATGAGGATTTTCTGGTGTTTTCCCTGCTTGCCTATGTCGGTCTTGGTTTCGCTTGGAGCGGACTTCAGTTCTGTACTTTTTCCTGGCAGACCGTGTCTGCATCGGTCGTGGTGGTGCTGGGTGGTCTTCTTCACGGGGAGCAGAGGCAGGTGGCCGGTTAGAGCAAGTTATCAGACCCTCTTGCTCGAATTCTCTTACTAAATCGTCAAGCTCTCATTCTGTTGCCATGGGTTCACTCGTGAATCTTAAAGAAAGGCAGGATACAATTTTCCCTAACTTAGGCATCTTCTTATACACGCCATCAATCAAATCGGGCCAGACAGTGCATTGAAGGCACCAAATCTGACGAAATCTTGTCCTAGTGGCACTCGATTTCCGATAATCTTCTTAGTACAGGCATTTAAGGTAATTAAAGCATTACCGCTGCCAATTTGGCAGCTTTCCAACGGTCGGATTTTAAGTCTCGCTGTGTTGTTGGTCTTCGACAGAATCATGGTTTGAGCTTCGTGGCAACAAGCACCCTCGGCACAATATTGTCCTTCGACCCGTCTGGGTAATGTCTGCGACAGGACTGTTAGGTTTGGTGGACTGGCTTCTTGGTTCTGCCCCTTGGATTGGTATTCAATTCCTTCTTGATCATCATCTGCCTTGTCACGGGTTGACCTGACAGCTATATTGAAAACAGGACAAACTTCGTTACTAGAAAAAGTAAGCAGGAAACTATCAACAAGATCATCCCAACTCACTGCACCGTGTCGGAGCTTGGCCTCCAGATACCAGTTTTTTGCTATAGGCTTCAAGGTGTGCACAAACTTATGTGCCCACGCCTCGCGGAGTACATTTTCCCATGTTGCATAACATTGCCTCAACTGTTCCTGAGGGCTATTCTGCCTTTTAAAATTACTTTGCACCTCTTGGGATTGATCCATAATTCTGAGGCGCAGAAATTTCTGGCAGGCTCCCCCACTAGGAGTAGAATTTTTGTGATCAATCCACCAGCTCGCTGCTATAGCTCTTAATGCTGTCTCCAGAGTCTGCATTCTATGTGGCTCAGGCACTTGTTCTGGGGATTGTGCAATAAATTCTCCAGGGTCTGTCAACCCACCATATGTAGGCAACTTTCTGGGCTGCGCACTAAGGCATCTAAGGGACTTAGTGATTCGCGCGCACCTATGGCCATGTAGCTCGTACAGTCGATTCTGCCAATTCTCTAGACCATCGTCTGAATCAGACATATAGGAGCTATCACATTGCCAATCCATTACACCCTCGGTATCAGGCTCGACATAATCTTCTTCCTTGGCTGTAATGTTATAAATGTGCTCTATAACATCCCGGTTTTCGTCTCTGATTGGTTCGGTATATATTTCTCCTTGGGATGGGTCGAGGGGTATGATAACTCGCAGACCATTTCCTTCGAAGGTCATCTGTCTCCTCTTAAGGTTGATGATTGCAACATTTTCCATGGCCCACTCGATTCCCAACAGGGCTGGATAAGGGTTGCTGTCATCAATAATCTCAATAACTTCAAAATCCGCTAGAGTACTGACCCCATCAATATCTATTGGAACACTAAAAAGTCTCCCTAGGGGCACAATCCTTTGCTGATTAGCTAATCTCAGTTGTATAGGTGACCAGGCCAGGGCAGGTTTTCCCATTTGTCCCCAAGTTTGCTTGGGTAGGACATTAACTTTTGATCCAAGATCCAGAATGACATCAGTCATATCATACTCACCTATCTGAACATTCAATCTCATTTCCCTACCAGTTCTTCGAACCTCATTAACAGTTTTCTCCTGATCAACTCTTCTCTGAGGGTCTGTGACAGCAAGAAATTTTTGCAATTCCTTTAAGGCATCCTGATTCCTTAAGAGTTTCATACAACTCTGTAAAAAGGAGGAAAGTGTACTTACTCTATCTGTCGAAGCATCTTATGGTTGTGGGTCCTGTAGAGGTGGCTGCGTAGGTACTGCGGATGTGCTAGGGTCAAGACTATTGACTAAGCCTCCTTGGATGATTCTTGGTCTCTCACAGTATCAAGTGCTAGGACTTTCTCGTGGGCCTTACGCACACACGCCTCGACAGGCTGTTTCTGTGTGTTCTGTATGTGCGTCCTAGATCCACTCCGGGTGACAACATTGATGGTTGCGGTAGGTCGCTGCTCAACGGAAATCAACTGAATGTTCGGGGTAGGGATGCTGTTGTTTTCCTGAATCTTAGCTATCAACTGGGGGCACTGCTCGATCACGTGATCTATTGCACGACAATACCGACAGGTCGTAGTAGGGTTCCAACAGTCTCGAGCTAGGTGCCTAGCCTAGTTACAGTTGTAACACACCACAGGGCCTCTGCCTCTTCCTGCCATACCACCACGACCACGACCTCCAAAAGCGCCCCTACCAGAGCCACCACCCCTGTAGCCGTAACCGTCATTAATATTTCCCTCAGTTTGCACCCGGAACGCGTCGTAGGTATGTTCTCTTATGAGGTCATAGCTACGACACTCCTCTTAATTATGCCCTACTGACTTACAGAAATTGCAGTAGGGGTTCTTGGGGGTTTGTATATATCTCTGGAGAAGAGGGAAGTTTTCAGGGTGATGCTGACCAGTGGTCCGACAAATCTCACAATATAGAACACCGGGATTGGAGTGGTTTGGCACGCCCACATTCAATTAAGTTCTGACCACAGGGCACTGGTCCCTATCGTGACCTTCTGACCGACATTGCGTGCACCAGACCTCCTCGCGACTGGTTTTAGCTTTCTTCATGTCGCGAAGCTCCAGGGCCATCGCTGCGAGCTGTGCTTGGATTTGAGCAATACCAGAATCATCTCTGGCAGAGGCGGTCTCTAGCTTCATTGCAAGTTCCAGAGCCTCTTCCTGGTTAGCAACCTTCTGTTGCATGAGCGGAGTTTGAATATGTGGTACTAATGCTGCAATAAACCACTCCTTGTGTTGCGCAGGACTAATGGTGAAGCTAACTTGGTCTAGTAGAACTTTGAATCTCTGGTCAAAGTCCCACACAGATTCGCCGCGCCACTGCTGAATCTCTTTCAGTTCAGTAATACTTTGGGATTCTGATTTGGGCTTCTTAAATTCTTTAGTTATTGCTGCCTTAATTTCATCTAAGGTAGGGCTCTGAGTACTAGAGAATTTCATGAACCAGGTCAAAGCCCGGTCCCTGAAAGAAGTAATGAGCTGCGCGGTTCTCATAGCTGGGTCTGTAACGTTCTTGGTGTTCCACACTGCTTCACATAAAAACCAGAACTGTTCTGGGTCGTCTGATCCCATTCCTTTGAAGATGGGGAGCTTGATATCATCATCCAGATGGGCCATGGTAGATCTGGGAGGGTTGGGAGGGGGACAGGACGTCGAAGGGGTGGGGATAGAGGTATATGGTTGGGAACTTACTGGGGTAGACTGGCTTGTGATCGGAATACTCGGGCTAGGGTTACTTGCCGACTGCGATGGATGCTCAGGAGCAACAGAGCTGCATGGCGGGGTTACCGGAGGGTGGTCAACAAATGGGTTGTTGTTAGGTTCCGAAACTGTAGGCTCGGTATCTTGACCTAGGGTAGAAGAATCAAAATTCTGCCTATACCTTTTTCTACCTCGCGGCAACCCGCTTTGCTCGTCGAGGGTAGGATCACTTGCAAACATATGTTAGTACGTCTAAACTAGCAGTCTGTTTCAAAAAGCAATATACCTTTTTCGGCTATTAGTATTTTAGTGTCCAAGCTAAATGAATTCAAAAACTTACCCGGGGGTCCTTTGAATAACTGTCGTTCAGTTGCAATGGCAACTCAGTCACGAAGGCTTCCAACGTTAGAAATCAATCACTGCGGGAAATCTCGTTCTTTACGTGTTTCACAAGATGGACCCTTGCGGGAGTCTACGCAGGAAACTGGCGAGCTTGGAAGTTCGGCCTTTGCTCTGTTAACCTGGATAACCACTGGTGCACTGCTATGTGGATATTAGCAAAGAAAATTTCATAAGCGTCACAAAAACATACCTTTGTAAAAAGCCGCTTGCGCTACGACGCGGATTTGTGTTTTCTTGTTCAGCAAATGTCAGATAGGTTTCCTGAAGCCAATCACCAATTTCCTTCACAGAGGGCCTCCAGACATAGCCCTCGAGGTAAGACGTAAACCCCTCTTGCACAGGTACTGAGTTCAACCGGCAACGGAACCAATTTGTTGGGCAGTCGGGTAGACCCGGGTTTTATCCTTTTGCTTCGCACCAACAAAAGACCGACAGTGTTGGCCCTTTCGGAAACAACCCACGCGCAGGTTGCAGTCTCACCCGAAACAACTATGGGGTGCCGCAGAATCAGGTTTCTGCAAGCAGAGAGGGATATTACTGTACCTAGGCCTTTAATAACTTCAAAGCAATAATCACAGAGTTCCAATAATCACTTAAACACAGCTTTGCAGATAAGTAAACAAATAGTGACTTGCTTAACCCACTACGGGGATTTCACAGCGAAGCTTAATTCTAACAGCGATCTTATTTATCAAATGTATACAGTTATTAATGCATAAAAGACAATAAAAATAGAAACAACACAAGAACCATAACACCAGATATAACGTGCTTCACCCCCAGTGTAGGGGCTACGTCCACAGAACTGCGTTTATTCAACTTGCTACAAAACCATAGTTCTGATCTGCGCACTCAGCTGCAGATCCCTTCAAGTCCTTAAAGCCGCGCACACAGCAGCAGGCCTCTGCGCACACAGCTGCAGATTTTCCTTAACCTTCTTACAAAAACCCTCTGTGCACACAGCTGCAGAGGTCGTCCACGCACACAGCTGGGACTTAACCTTTCCTTACAAAATTATCCTTAGCTTCGCCTTTATTCTTCTTACATCAAAAACCTAACCTTTCATCTTTACACAAGCACTTATTTATATAGCGCCTTAATTACAAAACCATGGGCTTAAACCATGGGCACCCAAAACCCTAAACCCAGGGCGTAAACCATAGGTTTGTTACAAAAACAGGGGCTTCGACCCCTCCCCGATGCCCCTAAGACTATTTTGTGCAGTAACTCTTCTTACAATTTCTATACATACTGCGGAGTTACCAAAACTATAGATCCTAAGATTCGGAGCCCCAACAGTGCACTTAATCACGTAGGCTCAACTTAACAATTATTTACTCGAGCCTACACCTTAATTAGTGTATAATAACTCAAGTGCCCCAAAACTATGGGGACTTACACAATGACTTGACAAGACTTGTTTACATTATTAATCCTCCCGATCGGAACATCGGGGCATGACAACATGACTCAAATACATAATAGAAACATCCCGGAATAAACGTCGGGTTACAATACATAAGATACATAGAAGAATACATTCCGAAGTTACATATACATCAACAACAACTAGCTAAATATGAGGGAACTATGACTTTGCAGTTTACCCAATGCTGAGAGAGCAGCAACCAACCACCACCTTTAATAGAGCCAGGATCATCACACATCATCATTCGGATTGTTGCGGTTGTACAGGAGATCTTCATAAGTTCAAAACTGAAGGTGGGCAAGCTTAAGGTGACGGAGGATGAGACTGGGAAGGTACAACGCCAGACAAGCCACCTCTTAAGCTCATTAAAATTAGTTTGTGGCATAATCCTGTCACCACGTGTCATTCCAGCTATCCAGTTCGAGCCGCAGGTTTGGATGGGACAAGCAATAAATACTAAAAGGAACCACGTGGAGGACGACGTAACAAGTCTTAGTAGCCTTAGGCCCATGGTCATATGGATGCAGGGAGTCACATAGTTAGGGGATAGAGCTCATGTTCCTGTGACCATTTATCTCAAGAATACCCCGGTCCAGGGAGGAAGTGAGGTTAACTGCTGAATCAACCATACTATTCTTGCTCCTTATAACATGGTAGGCTTCAAAGTTCTTAAAGAAGGTGGTGTAATTGTGGATTTTTTTTCAGAATCTACCGGATATTCATATCCTCTAGGAGATTGCTCAAGTTGAGAGATTGGATAACAAACCTAGAATCACCTATCACCACTATGTCTCTAATGCCTTGATCTTTGCCAAGGTTAAGACCCTGCCAGAGAGCTAGGGCCTCTGCCATACTATTTGATTCGAGCCCCAGTCCCAAACAGAAGGACAATTCTTGATTTTCATCCAGGGAAATAATTACCCCGCCCCCCTTGCCTCCCCACTTCCTCTGAATTTTTGTTATTATTTGGAGTATGGCTACATTCTCTTGGATTTTCTCTTCCTAAGCTTAGAAAAACCTCTCATTATATGCTCTGCAACTTTGTAATTCCACTCTTAGCTTTATCATGGTTTCTACAATGTGTGGGGGAGTTATATGGTTTCTTCATACATTTGACCATGTTTTCACATTCTCAACATGTATATTTCCTCCCATGGAATCTATTTCAATTGCATAAGGATCATGTTCATTATCAATGATGATGATTTTCTTATCCCAACTAAGACCAAGGATCTCCCAATTGCACTATACTGAATGTTCATCCTTATTTTACCTTATATGATATTGTATATGCATAAGTGTTCGTATAAGCATGTTTTTTAGCTTCATTACATTCTTAGAAAACCATAAAATTAATATTCATGCATTCTCAGAACTACCCATATTGACTTTTTTTGTCAAATTATGTCTATAGGCACTTTTTGTATAATGTTTTAGAAACATATAAACCCTCCTTTGAAAACATGATTGTTCATAATTGTTCCCCTATGGATAATCTTTCCAATTACCTTCTTCATGCTTCATTATGACATTTAGACAAAAAATTACAACTTTTCAAAAATATCAATTTTGTTTAATTCTGCACTTTTCATGTAGGTCCATTTTGCTTGAAAAACCTACTTCAGCCACATGTAGAAGAAAATCCCGGGAGAACCCAAATGTTTTTCTAGCATATATTGATAATACACATGAAAATAATTATTCATCAAGTTTTAGATCCCTGATACGATGCCCTATGCAATCTCTATAATTTTTGAAATTGTCTACTTCCAACTTTTACAATTTTTTAAATTGGCCACTTCCAACTTTTACAATTTTTTTAGACTTGGTATTTTTAGCAAATAGACTATCTCCCAAACTGATCATTTATAGAAGAAATTCCTTTAAATAGGGTTCTTAATTTTGATTAGTAGGTAAAATGTCAAGTTCATAAAATTTTCTTGTCTTGACATCTAAGATCACTTTTACCTCCTCCAAGTTTTCTGGAACCTAAAAACAGTGCCCTGAAATAGTAGATTTTGGTCTTGTTTTGCACCTCGACTTCACACCTTTTCAAATTTGTCCATATTCCACCAAATTTATGTGTTTCTGGGTCATGAATACACCATACAATGTCTATACGTACTTATCTTTAAAACCCACTATTTAAACATTTCTATAAAACTGGAGTTGAATGGGCCATTCCCGTCACCGAAATTTATGTAGGATTCTGCATTGAATTCAGAATGTTATGGATCTTATCAAATTACGATCTACACTACTCCTATTATAGCCAAAACAATTTCTGGGCTCCAAACTTTTTTTTTAATTTTTGATCACCTTTATCGGATCTCCTCATTGGGTTCAACTTTTCATATCAAACTGTTCTATGTTTCCAAACGTAGTGTGTTCCAATGTCTTTTGTTCGATTGATAGCATTGAATACTCCATCTTACTTCCAAGTTGTGTTGGAAATATTAATTCCTAACTATTGACACCCTTGATTTGTCACTCCCTTTACTTTTTGTTGAATGCTCACATGGAGGGCACACTTCTTCCTACTGCAAGAGCCTGCTTCTTTGGGAACACCTATTCTAGTATTCCAAGTCATGTTATAAATGTTAAGTTGTAACTAAATTCCAAACCCCTAATATTCCCTGTAATATCAGGTTTCCCGTTATGTATTTCCAATTGTGGTGCTTCCTAGTGGCCTTTATCGAACTGATATCATTGTCCCTTCCATTCTATCGAATACTCCAATACGTGAATCACTCCTCAGATTGTTGCACATAATTCAACGTGGTTTGCATGGGATTTGTTATGTTTAAAGTTTGCTATTAAATGATGCAGTGAATACTTAACCACTTCACTAGATTATTCCAGGTTCAGAGTTTAATCATCTAGAAAGAAGACGTGGCCAACAATCCATTAAAGAAGACATAGTTTTACGAAACTACTGCGAGCATTGAAAGCACAGATTTGCAAAAGAAATACGAATTGCTAAATAGGGGGCTTTTTGACCTCTGTTTTCCGATGGTTTTTATCAGTATTTTGTTACGAATTTTTAAGGAATTACAAAGTACAAATTTTATAGATTAAATTCACCAAATTCCTATAGAAAATTAGCCTAAAAATTAAAAGTTAAAATGTCCCCTCGTTAGATAGCTCCAAATAAATATTCGACATTTCGCATAAAAAAATCCTTGGAAGTAGTTTTTAACACTACATAATAGTTCAAAATTTGATACTAAAATAACGCTTTAGTCCGATTTATGTTTATGGTATTATTTTGATTTTGTTGCATTTTCTTAATATTGATTGTTGTTGTTAATGAGGATTATACATAAAGATTCAGTTAAGTTTAAATTTGTAATATTTCTATCCAAATGAAACATTTTATTAAATTTACTAGTTCTCTAGGTTGGGGTGGAAGCATTAATACTTGGAATAAGTGAGTTACAAGACTCTAAATTGACCTTAGACATATACATTCACATTAATTGGTTCAAATAAATGATCATAAGAGAAAATAAGGTGGAATTTGGGCATGAAGGCACACAAAAGGGTGTGGATCCCACATATGGAAAGATTCATCCCTGCACTTGGCATCATTTTCTCACTAATTCAAGTACAAGGTGGAGGGTAACATACATGGGGATATGAAGAGGCAATATTCATGGAAACCTAGGAAGGTCGAATTGGAGTGGAATAGTAGATCTCAATGAAGATGAATAGGCATTGTGACACTTGTAGTTAGATTCCATGGCATCTATGACAGCAATGTTAAAAGAATCTATGACAAATATGACAAATTTAGAACCGATTGCAGAACTATGACACACCTGACATATCAGGGCTAAAAATCAACACGAGAGGAAACATAGAGGGAGTTATGGTTAGCCAATATTCCCAATTCAAAATGGGGAAAGAAGAGCGCAAGAATGAGGAGGACAAGTGTCTCATGAATGAATGAATCACTAAATTGAGTTGGGTGAGTGTCTTGGTGGGAATTTAGACCTCACGAGTCCACATGAAGTTAATAAAACAAGAGAATGAACAAGGAGAGTAGCTTTTGGATTATTTTTGTTTTGCACTCTTGGAGAGCTTAGCTTGTCCTTGCATGGTGGATGTTCATCCTCCTTGCTATTAAACCAACTTCGAAGGTGAAAAATACTTGTCCAAGATGGTTAGAGGAGAGGTCATTCAAACCTCTTATAAGAGTTTAAAGTATGTGTTAATGCATGTTCAAACCCTTATTCAGTTGAAATTCATCTCATAAAACTTTCTCTATCTTCTCTTTTGTCATTCTCTTGCCAAAGTTCATTGTTCTAGTGTGATGGTGCATTACTGGTTGTATAAAACTTATGGAGGGTAATTTTGTGATATCATTGATGCATTATCAAATGTATGTGACTATATGGAGCAGGATATTCGAGCCACAACTCAAAATACTCATGTATACCATGTAAAAGTCACAAACAAGTAGAGCTAGTTTCCCTTATGCATTCTTATGGACATTTTTAAGAAGTTAGGGATCTGTTTTGTATCAGAATTTCTCTGAATTTTTCCTCTGTTCAAGCATTCCATAATGTACTTAATATCACCCAATTAATATATGCACGCCCCTTTGGAATTTTTCAAAATTTTATGCAACAATTTTCATGTCTATGGTCTACATTACTCAAGCAATGTTCATGTGTCACAATATATGTTTGATGGGGCACAATAATCAGTAATTGATATAAATTAATGATGCATTTAGGTTTTTAATGGATTCCTTTATCCATGCCTAACCTCTGTTCATACATTAGGGAGGTTTGTACAGTGCTTGGGAGGCCAAAAATCCAATGACTAGTGGGGGGTTTCAACACCGAATTCACCAGTATGTTTCCATTTCCTCCCCCCTTGATTAATGCAAGCTAAAAATGCCACTAAAAATTTTCTAAGTGTCTATCAGGTGCCTTATGATGTCATATACCTCTCAATCTCTTCCAAATATAATTCAAGATAATTAGGTTGAATTTGGGGTTGTTTGGGTGTGACTAGTTTAAGATTTGAAATTGGCCAAATTTGAGCATACTTGCATAGAATGTCAAAAGGAGTTATCTGATTCTCCCATCTATTTTTTGAGGTTTATTATGATGTGTTAAATATTATAGGGTCCTTCCATAATAAAATTGGAAAGGTATAGAAGTGTTTGGGACAAGACAAGAAATGCTAGTTTCCTGGTTTTCCTAGTTTTGAAACTAGACAAAGTACAGAAGGAGGATGCATGTGAAGTGCTTGTAAAAAGTCCTCAACCACAAAATATTAATCAAACACATATAGAAATTTATAAATCCAATCAGAATCTCCATATCACTCTCCTATAGATTCCTCAGTTGTCTCATAGCCATGGAATCAATGTTAGATTCATTGCCAATAAGGGTTTTGAGAAAGGAAGATTCCTCTATCTAAAGTCTTAAGCCTATGTTAAAATATTTTGTGTCAGTGTGCCAAATTTATCCAATAAGGGACTTTACATAATCACATATAAATAATTGTTCCAACGTATCACAAGGCCTCATCTAACGGAATGGTTCTGATCTCCTAATGCAAAGACACCAAAAGTGGAAAAATAAGACACTAGTAGAATTTGGGTATTAAAGTTTCAAAAGAATATCTTCTTTATGCCCCGAGATTTTTTAGGGTATCAATGGCTCTATAATCTCAAAAAATCCTTAAACAATACATTGTACTAACCACTAACTTGCACTTGTTATGGCTATGATTATATTGACCATTTGATGTAGTTGTATTTTTATGAATGAGGCTTTGCTACTAATATTGCACCACTAGTATACCTTTAATCTGCCCTGTGAGTATATGGAAGCAAGTATAGGTCTTCACATCAACTCCAGATTGATTTTTGTTCTTCAAATTTTGATTGAGCTCTGAAATATTCGTTCTAGATTTGTCTTATCTTTTCACATTAAATGCTACAACAATTCACTAAAAATTAGGGTTACAGGTTTGAATTTGGATGTGTTGAGGGATCGATGAATCGAAGATGGTCTCTTCAATGGATCGCCCACAAATCATTGATTTGTTCGACACCTATCTTCACGGGGAATATTTGGACCACAATGGCAGGATCAGTGGTGCCCAAGACTTGGTATTTCTTTTAGGAGGCCAATTTACCCCAACAAATACTTGCATGTGTACCCTTTCCCTCCTTTAATTCCTTCCTTGAATTCGATTTCTTCAAATACTCTACTCACTTTTTAATATTTTCACCTAAATTTTGATTCCTAAAACTTGATCTTAAATGAGGTTATTTTGGTTTCATTTTCACAAATTTAGCTTCAAATGAAGTGTCATGTCTTGTCATCGAATTAATTTTAAGACACCTAAAATATTGGGTAAACAATGGTTTGTGAGCATTTGATAAGATCATGTTTGGGAGGTTGGAGATTATAACTATGGACAAAGAACATGTTGATGTCAATCAATAAATCAAACTGCGAAGGAGACTTCTGTAGGGCTTGAAACATAGTTGGATGGATTGGATCCATCCTTAGAACATATAGTCGGGACCTTACTAGTAAAGGGAACCATCAACAAACTAACTGAATGAATTAGACCATCAACATATGACGATAAGAGAGAATATATTAAAAAATAATTTCAACATTTCACAAATTGGTGGTTATATACACTAGTCAATATTTTACATGCATGACTTTTATTGGGAAGAATTGTGACTTTACAAAATAAAATTGGTGTGCGTGATAGTGTTTGAATAATGGAAATACCCATGGGATTGTTTCCCATTAACAACTGGCAAAGACAAACAACATTTGTATTAAGGATGTTATCTAGTGTATTGTAGTTGCAAGAAGGAAATCCCATGTCATTACCCGCGATGTAGTTGATGAAAGGAAACAAAATAATCCAAGAACTCAAACTGAATCCAAATCTAGGCAAATTTTAGGCCAAATCATATTTTTGGCTGAAATTCTGTAGAGAAAGGCTCAATTAAATTATTTTTTTCTACTATGGTTGTAGCTTACCATTATTTAGCCCTTAAATTTAGTAGAGATAGTAATTCAGGTGGCCCACATTTACATGATCTGCTACTTTGTCACTATACAAAGTCTAATACTTGAATTCATGGAGCATAGGTTTGGTCATGGAGTGTAGTTCCCTATGTTTGGGGAAATCTTCAAAGTTGTTTGACATTATTCCTTTCAAGACAATAGGAACTATAATTCACTCAATACTACGAACATGCTTGACTATAAAGGGCTAATTAAAGTGCCCAAGGTGTGATTTGGCCTCTCTTGCTAAAGTGTATGGGAAGAACATAAATCTCACATGACCTGTATTTCCAGTCATTTAAAACTACTTCAGATAATAGTATGCATTAGTTTGTATCTTATTTAGATATGAAATGCCTTATTATCAAAGAAAATATCATCTGGTTCACTATGTGATATTTGGTATCCCTATTGCATTAGGTGCCCTAACCTTCATGACATAGGTACAATTTTCCTCATACTTGAAGTCAGTAGTTGCACTTCAAGATTGTGAATAGGAATGTTCAATTGTGTATTTATTGTTTCACCTTCAAAGGTTTCTTCTCTATGTTGATATTGTCATAAATGTCTTCAAGACAAGGTTGTTTGAGTGCCTTTAAACCTTCACTATTTTTTCCACCACAACAAAATAATGCTTACAAGCATAATGACCAACATGAATTGTAAAATACTTGAGTTCTCCTTGACTCGTCTCAAGTTTGTTATCTCCAATGAGAAGGGACTTCTCTTGGTGGATGAGTATGTAGATATTTTCTTTCACAACTAGGAGAAACGAGGGATGATTTCTATCAGGAGCGTCCCTTTCAAGTTCATATGGTGATGTTAGAATGTAAATCACCTTTCTAAGCATAGACCTATTGCACTCAATGCTGGACATGACATCTGCTAAAGCATATAGGCACGTAAGATGTGAACACATTGTGATCTTCTACGGGAAACATCATTGATATAACTCTCAATAACAAAACAGGGAAACATTTTCTTTGAATCTAAAATTTGAAGTACTAAACAGTGAACATTAGTTCTGTTGTTTTCTCCAACTCTGATGTAGTGCAATTGTACAATTTTTCATCTACGTTAATTCATTTGTAGGCTATCCTAGAATTATGTACCATTTTTTTGTTATGTTGAGACCTCTTGAAACTAGCATGCAATGAAAGATCTTTTAAAGCTAAATTTAACATGCGTCATCCATTTGTAGACTATACATTTATATTGTTATGATGACACCTCATAAAACTAACATGCAATGAATTCAAGTTTAAAAAAATTAATTTGAACCTAATATATGACAGTCTGTGTTAGATATTGTGGGTATAATATTATAGCAAATTTTGGATGTTATTACAAAGCATGTAGTGTTGAATGATTCATAGAAAAAATGAAGGGAAGAGGATCTCAGGATTGCAGTCTAATGTTTTGTACTTGGATATCAACTATTATTCTCTCCATCGATGGAGTGATGGATTCCATTTACGTTGTCGGGTGGTAAGTTTTTTTAAAGGAAATTTAGTGGAAAATATGATATTTCTGGATGATTGTCTTTTTTTTGTAGTTGTCATGTGGTAAATTGTCATAAGTAGTGGTGATTTAGTTTAGCACAATCAAATGAGGTGAACTCACCCTATAAGGGACATTAATGTGATGAGAGTTTGTGCTTACCAATTTGTGGCAGGAGTAAGAGGGCATAATTTATCTTTCTAAGAATATTGACAAAAGAATTGGCTAGGTAAATTTGCAATGCTTCCATGACAAATTGCATTTTTATTATTATCAAGAATGCACCTTCTATTTCATTACGACACACAAAAGATACATCATATAGATTTGCATTACTAGGTCACAACATAGGTGTGTGAATGTTAAATTTGTGAACCATTGATTTGCATGAAAATGAGAGTAATTGAGAAGTAGAATTATGCAATGGAATATCAAAGACAATGTACACTGAACAAGACAAATTTGAGAGAAATATGATAAGAATTGGTTAGTTAATTACAACATTAATCTTCATTCATTCAATCAGTAATACAATGGTGTTACAATAAGTAGAATTTGAATCATGTGGATAAGATTCGAATATACCAACTAAACCTGACCAACTGGCTAACTTGGTGTGTCTAAATCATTGTCGGATCTCACTAGTCTAACTCTAGATGTCTAAATCAGTCTACAATCAGTTAACTGATGAGGTAGGTGGAAAAAGGTGCCACTCTCCCTTCATGCATGCATAACTGGAGCTAGGCTAATCGAAAGTGATCTAACTGATTGTAACTGGAGGTTGACTCAACATAACTACTTACCTACCACAACCAACTGATGAAGGCTTTCGGTGGCACCTAGACTGGTCTCCTATAATGTAGGGATTAGCACCAGTGGAACCAATGGCACAATGGCACCGGTGGCACCAATGGCACCAATATTTATGGTGGCACCAATGGTACCAATATTCATGGTGGCACCAAAACTTAATAAATGACTCCTAATTTAAGCAAGATGACCAATTAAACTATATTTGGACAAAGGAGGATTATTAATCCTAACACCCCCCCTTAATCCTAACTTTGGACAACTTTGGGCCCTGGAAACTAGGCCAAAAGTCACCCATACAATCTAATGAAAATAAAAATTTCTTAATAAACTAAGGAAAATGGGGAGAACCTCATGTGAACCCCCCTACCTCAAAATAAGCAGTGAATTAGGAAATCAAGCTATACTTAAGAGACAATTTTCCTCTTTGGGTAATGTTAGTGCCAAAAAATGTTCTGAGACTACTAAAGAACAAGCCAACACAATCTCATAAAATAAAATTAAGTAAAATAGGTTTTTAGGGTTTTGGTTTATGGTTTTGGTTGAAAACTTCATCAATCAAGGAGGAAATAAACAACAACAAGATAATACAGATTTGAATCATGCAAGTTGGATAAACTGGGGATCAAACACATCCCAATAATCCATAAACATTACACATGAAATACTAATTCCACCCACAAGCTACAAGCATTTACATGAATAAACCTTTAAACAAGAAATGAAATTGTAGACTAAGCAATCAACTAGATCAGAAATGAAAAAGCATGACAGGTAAAAGGGCTTATCAGTTTATATATAATCAATAACAATCATCCACTTACATAAGAGTTATAAGTGCTAGCTTGAGAAATCAAAGCTCCAAAAGCCTCTCCTTGAGTGAAAAATACCACCCCAAAACTGTATGTTTGTCTTCTTTTTATCATTACAAAAGTAAAGTAGTTCCATAACTACCTTCTAGGTCAAAATTTGAAACAATCAATTAATTGAGACGAACATAACTGTACTATAACCAAAAACACCTAATTTCTAGCTGATACACATAATATTTTACGCAACAAGACAAATATACAGATATAATATGATTTCTTTGACATCCAGAGTTATTTAACAGTTATGTTCTTATTAATCAGTCAATTATGCTTAATGCCAGGCAATGCGGATGGTTGGAGTTTCTGTGTGAATTTGAATTCAAAATCAAACACATAAAATGAAAGGAGAATAAGTGGATGATGCACTTATGCACATGATGCACATGACATCCATCAGTATTACCAGTTCATATCTAAGGTAGGAGATCATCGAATCTCTTGCTAAGAATGAACATTATCAACAGGTCAAGGATGGCTTGCAACACTTGAAAATTAGGAAGAAGTATGAGGGTTACCATATGGAAGAAGGACTTATTACCTATAATGACAAACTATCGGTTCCCAATGCCAATCATTTGAGAAGGGCCATTGTGGAGGAGATTCATGCAATGCCATATTTTGGTTACCCGGGATATTAAAAAATGATTTCTATAGCCATAAAGCAGTACTTTTGTCCAGGGATGAAAAGGGACGTTTCTGAGTATATTTATAAGTGCATGAAATTTCAACATGTGAAGGTTCAGCATCAACACCCGTCAGGTTTGTTGCAACCATTTCCCATACTTGAATTGAAACGAGAAGTAATTTCCATGGATTTTATAAAAGGGTTGCCGATGGCAATGAGACAACATTATTCCATCATCATTGTGGTGGAAAATTTGTCAAAAGCAACACATTTCATACCTGAAGTCCACTTATAACGCAACTAACATTGTTAACATTTTCCTGATGAAAGAGATCTTCAAGTTGCATGGATTGCATAAGGTCGTAATATCATACATGGATACTAAGTGTTGCCTCCTTTCACGCACTTGGGGGTTTAGCGCAGCAGAAATCTTCAAGATTCTAGGTGTGTCCTTGGGGGCAAGTCTCGAGTCAAGTATTTTTACTTGATCTTGACTCCTCCATTTAGGAAAAAATTCTAAATAAGTGAAGGGGGGTGGTCCCTAAGAAAGAGTTGTTTAAGGGTCTTAAGTTTTAGTTGTTAATGATGGAAGTAAGTTGTTTAAGAGTTTTTAAAAGTAAAATTACTGAGACAAGATTGTTGGAAAATTTAAATAAATATTCCAGCAGCATAACATCAACACATAAGCAAATTGAAATAAATTCAAATCAGATTAGTGCCAATGGAGTCAAAGTAAAAATAATGTTGTTGAAATGAAATGTTTTGCAATGTGTGCTGGTCAATTTTAATTATTAAAATATGAGTTGAGTTACGGGAAGGGGATTCTCAATATATTAAAAGTATAGAGAATATATCCAGAAGATAATGAAGGTGGTTCCTCACTCAAAGATGTGGGTTGAGTCAGAGACTCTAAGAAGGTGTCCAACATTACACCAACAAGGATGTAGCCTGATTGTATCTCAAAGTTGCTACTTAGTGGTTCCCATTTCCTTTGAAGATTTTTCCCATGATTGTCAACTATCATACGTCGGATATTCGTAATGTTTTTTGAGGCAGTTGATTTTATTAATGAATTATTATATTAATGTGAGGATTTTAGAGAGTGTTGAAAACCGATTTTGATTCCCCAACAACTAGGCAAAGCCCGCAGAGGGAAATATCATACACGAGTTTACAACAAAATGTTTATTCTAATTTGATGAAGGAAATATGTTTGTAAAATCAAATACACTAATGAAAAATTAAACTGGTACTATGTGTCACTTTCTGATCATCCACCAATAATCGACAAAAAACCTTTGGTTGGTGGCGAGAGCATACTTCATGGCAACGAGTTGGGTATGAAATTTAAATATGAAATAAAAGGAAAGATACTAAACTATACAACCTTTCTAGAATTCAGAGTGTGTGCATGTGTTTATTAGTAAAAATCAAACCATGAAGGAGACTGTGAATCCTCCCGGGGGGAATGAAGTGTGGGCGCTGTGTATCCCACTTAATTTCTTTATTATTGAATTTAAAAATGATAAAAATATGAATCATGATTGCACTTTGATCCTTGAAAAGGATCGAAAGGCTTACAATAATGCTGGGAGAGAAAAGGAAAGAAGAAGAGGGATGGAGGATGGAGTTATTTTATGTCCCAGGTGACCGAAACTCAAAATTTGAGCAGTATGTCCTCCTCCTTTTCTCAAAAATTGATAAAAACCAGTCAGTTAAATATGTTAGAATGTCGCAAATTAATAAAAACAAATGCATAATATACACTACTCAAAATGCTCAAAAAAATGTATTTTTTATTATTAAAATGACACTTTGAGAGATTAAATTGGATCTAGTTTAAGATGAAGCTTTAAAAATGAATCTAGATATGATACATATGCCTAATTAAAATCATATTTCAGATATCAGAATTACCTATACAATTTTACTAAGCATCAAGTAACTGTAACCAAGAAGAAAGATTGTTTGTTTTAGAGAAGAAGAGTGAAATTCCGATGGGATTGCTTGAAAGAAGTGAAGGAGAGAGGTATATGCAAGATAACAATGTTAAGCACAATAAAATGTATGTTGTAAAAGATAAGTGGATGCAACCAAGCTCCAAGCCCCTTCTACCTGAGATAATCCTGCAAAAACTAGATAATTTCTCATACAAACAAGGTTAATCCAATCAATCTCATTAATAAAAAAATCAGGAGAGCATAAGTATAACCAACTATAGTTTGCTACTCCTACACAATTCTGATAATGAAATGAACATAAGTAAATTGAAAGCAGCAAATACTTATTAAAATTTAACTGGATCTAAATACATCATTTGAGAGAAATAAAGAATGAGATTCAATCGATTTCACCTCAAATTTGACCAAGTCACAAGCTCACAATGCAATCACATAGACTAGCCTCCAAATCCTTCAATATCATTAAAAAAATATCAACAACAAAATTACAATGTGTATAGGTTCAATACCTCCTCTTGAATGAGGAGAAACACCTGTCTTTTATAGCCATAAAACAACCCAAACCCTAAGGGGGCGCAATTCCCAATGAGGAGTTGGTTCTGGTGGATGAGAAAATGGTGGGAGGAGGTTTGAATTCGTAGTAGGGAAGGCTTCCACCTCTATTGAGGTATCTCAATTGGTCTGGGAAGCCTCCACCTCTTCTAACAACTTCATCCAAGTGGCAAGACACACCCTCCATGAGAGAATGTGGCCCCCTTTAATGGAAGTGAGTTGTAGCTCCTCATTTGATGACTGAAGATGCTCCTCTATGCTCATAAATGTCCCAGAAAAGATCCTCAACAACCATGACACCTCAGAGACAAGTCCCAAACAAGCTTCCTTTGATTTAGGAATTGGATTTTCTCCAATTTTCCCATTTATTTGACCCTTTGAGTCATTTTGGAGAGAAAATCAAAATTAATAATTGAAAATTACTAATTTGATTCTCAAAAGTGGGTTTATGGGTTAAGTGGGGGCTCTAGGTCCAAAAATGAGCATCCCCATGACCAAATTGTCTCTCTAGGTCCAATTTTATGACCTTTTGAATTTTTACATTTAAAATACACCTTATCGATGATTTTATTAAAAACCTAAAAAATAAAAAATCCTATGAAAGACTTGGCGCATGTCCAAGAAACTTCAGGACTATCACTAGCAGTGTAAGGGTGGTAAGGGATACCCCCTTATGTTTTGTTTGTATTATTGTGACTCTGTTTTCCAGTATTATCTGAACTGTCTTCAAATATGGGAGATCTGAAATCTACTTTATATTTCTTTCCACTACGTGTACGTCCAATGTCATCAAAATCACTCTCAAACTCTTGTGACATTACACTTTCTTAACTTATTGGTCTGAAACTATATCCATTACTCCTTTTTCATGTAATAACATCTTAATGGACAAGTTTAAAGAGTTTAGGTAGTTACCGCGATATCCTTTGAAGAAGTACCGCTCAGCCTCGTTGAAGCTTTTTCTCTGTTCAACTGCAAACTTTGTGATGAAGCCTTCTAGCACACTTACAAGCCAGAAGTCTACTGTCCTCGTAATAGGATTATCAAGACTCTTCACTGTCTGAATCAGATCTGGTGTCCAGACAATGTTTCTTTTCTTCTTGAATATGCTCTGATCAATCAACTTTGATAACCAGTCGTAAAGCTCGTTTCCATAGGTCGCAAAAAATATCGTATGCAGGTCTGTAAAGATATGTTTTTGTAACTAGTCCTCTGTGCTCAGTCTAGGACTCTTGTTATCTTGTTCGGCAAATTCTTTCTCCTTAGACCCAACCCATTGGTTGAGTTCGTCTCTAGTAGGATGCCAACATGTGTACATTTTTCCAGAGAGGGAAGATCTAGGAGATGTTTTTATATACTCAGAGAGATCGGGACTGATCCAACGTCAGCTAATTGGTGATCGATTCGGTGAGTTGTACAAGCTCGATGGACAACCCACAACTTATGATTCAAAGTCGGAAGAGGAGCAGGAGGCTCTTGAGGCTGCAGTGCTGCAAATATTGCAAGCTAGAGTTTCAAGAGAAGAAATAAAGTCTCTTCCAAGTACTGCCAAGAGACTCGATATCTATAGAGCTCAAGATGGGTGAATGGATTCTCCAAGGGGCTTTGTTGCTATACGAAGGTTATCTTCATATTCCATTTCAATGTAGGTGGTCGCATTGGTTCTAGGGTTAGAGGGAGATACTACTATGAACAACGTGATGGATTTAAGGATGGGACCTGATGATGATGATGGCAGTGAGTACTTCCCTTGCTAAGAGGGAGTGCTAGAATTTATAGCTCGGGAGGTACTTTTTCACTTTGTGCGTGGGTGCAAAAGTGAGGAATAATGTAGTCTCAATAAAGGTCTTTAGTGAATTTATTAATGTATTTATTAAAGTACTTTTGATGTGACTTTATGTTTTAAAGTGAGTTGTACTTTACTAAACTCACTTTCCCTTTATAAAGTGACTTTATGTCATAAAGTGGGTATTTTTAGTTTTTAGGGAAAAATGGCTTTTTGAATTCCAATGTAGTTTTATAAAGCTCAGTTAAGTGATTTAAGTGAAATTTAGATTAAAACATCATCGTTGATCTTGTGGCTAAGATTAAATCTCATCCATATAAGATGAAGAGTCACCAACAATTACCTAAGTTGAAGATAAAATACATAGAAATTCCATTTTTTTACACACCTTCCAAGGGAGAGATGAGAGATAGGGTGCACCGTTCAAGAGAGATGAGAGAGAGGGTGCACCGTTCAAGAGAGATGAGAGAGGGAAGTTGAAAGGTTTTTGCAGTAGCAACAAAAGGTGGGCACAATTCCCTAGGTGGTGGGCATGATTCCCAAGGAGGGAATTGCTCCCAAAGTGGGAACAATTCCCAAGTTAGTTTTTCCCATTATTTTAGACAGTCCGTATAGTGAAAACTGGAGGTTGTACAACTTACTATGGCACAAAAATTGAGGTGGCTGAGAGGACACGATTTCATAAGTAATATGTTGTTAGTTGTTGAGGGTCGTACTGCTGGAACTATTGGGCACAAATTCTAAGGTAAAACATTTTGTAGTGTCTTTTGTTGTTAGTAAACAATGTTTAGATGCATGAGGGCACATTTTTCAATGTCAGCTACAACCCATATTTTGAGATGAATGTTAGGCTCATATTTCTAGAAAAATCACTGACGTGCACCGTGTTTAATGGTTGAAAGTGACTGCTGGTGTAATATGAATTTTCACTGCCTGTTAATGAAAGGACCTCTTGAACAGGTCAAGTTTGACCATTTTGTTCATGAGTTTTTCCATTTCTTTGGGACACATTAGTGTTGTGTATTCACTTCTTAAGGTTCGAAATTTACTCCTGGGTGTATGGTGATATTTTTTAGTCTGTTTAAGTTTAATAGCAATCTGACCCATATTTTCCCGTAGAGTAAAAGTTCATTAGTTCAAGACACATTTCGCTTGGAGCAAGATGATTTCCTTTGATCACACTTTGTGTAATCTTGTTAGGAGCCTTTCTAGATTCCAATGCATATGAGTACCAAAAAGGAAAATATTGTGGTCGTTGGTAGCGCGCGTGCACACACGCACGCACACACACACACACATAGTTTAAGTGTTTTAATTTTTTTTATTATTAAATAACCATAATCAAAGTGTCATGTATTTTTATAAAGTATTTTTTTATTTTATTTTATTAAAGAATGGGGATAATAATATAAGGGCTTAGTGAGTATTGAATGAGAAATGTTCTTTTAGTTTGTCCTTTATATGTGAAACTCGCCAATGTTTTTATTTATGTTGTTTATAAAAATATTTATAAATTTTGATTATTAAAAATAATTTAATTATGTTAAAAATTATATAGAGAGAAGAAAGGATATTAGTAATATGTTTGGGGATAAGTTTTTGAGATATTGATGACTTACCTTAGTGGTAATGTGATTGATTGAAATTATGTTAAAAAAAGAAATTGATTTCATTATAA
>LPNX011055779.1:294830-331899 GCA_001517045.1 Pseudotsuga menziesii | reverse complement strand
AGTATCCCAATTCAAACTTTGCATTGTCCATCAAATTCTATGCAAGTTGGGATTATACTTGTGTTTGTTTTATATATTTCTAGCCTTTTGGAACATTGAAGATCTATTAGACATGATGTTTTTGATTCTTATAGCCTATTTTAGTTTGAATCCATCAAAAATTAGCTTGGGAGTTGTTGGATTGATTATTCTATTAAAAAATACAATTATAGGTTAAAAATTGACAAAAAAAAAGAATGCTTTGGGTGATTGAATTACCTTTTTGGATGACAATTCACCAGTGAAATCTCCTCCCCTCAACCTAAATTAGCTCCTCCAACAATCCCAAGTAGTTAACTTGCTCCAAAATGCTCCAATTGGCCTTCATTTTCACGTTCTTGATTGTTAAAATGGGCTGCAGGTTTCGGGCCTTTGTATTTTTTTTATTTTATTTTACAAATTGCGTACGCATTTTATAACTACATATCGCGAGCGTGTTTTGTAGTTATATAACACGTATGCGATATGGCTTCCTATCCTACATGTCCCATGACATGTCAGGCTCGGGTTGAACCATAGCAAGTGCTATGTAGCAGAAACACGTTGTATTTTTTGGTAACGTGATCTTGTTTTTGAAAACTAGGATTGCATCTAAAAGGTCCCTCATCTTCTTGCACTGACCCCCATACCAGAATAATAAAAAGCAAATTTATCATCATTTATCTGCATCCCAGATGCCTTACAGAAAACCAGTAAAACCTCATACAAAGTTTATAGAGACTCATCAGATCCATCAGTTACCATAACAATGTCATCCACAAAAAGAATATGAGATAAGGATATATCATTTCCAAAGGAAATACCATGATAATCCCCACACTCTTGGGCTGTAAGAAGTGCAGTGCCTTGCCCATACCTTCGACAACAATAAGAAAAAACAAAGGAGCAAAGGGACATAATAAAAGAGTTAAATCAATTAGTTTAACAGTCTATTTATATTCTATATATATGCTCTATATATACTCTGGCACCTTGAATTATTTTTTAAAAAGATAATATATATATTAAAATAAAAAAATTATATAATTCTGGACGAATTTTTTTAATCATTAATTACTAAAATTAATTCTTCTACATTATTAAGAATTACTTTTAATCATAATTAAAACAAATATTATAAAATAATTATAACATCATAAGAATTTACATGATGAAACTTAAACAATATTTATTTCCATGTCACAAATGTTAGAGACTATCAACAATTAGCAATTGAAAAATACATAACATTTCTCGGAAAGATTGAAAACAAAAAACACAAAGGGTCTCTTGTCCCACAAACAAGGGGGTCTCATACAATAATTGATATCTAGCTTAAGGTTGACCTTAATATATATATGTATTCAAAATCCTTATATGTTTGTTTTATTAGATTTTTTTAAATTATCATTTTTATGATTTTAATTTTATTTTTATTATAAAATTGAATTTAACACCTAAAAAATAGTATTTAAAAAAATTGTCTAATAGTTTACTATGTAAATTTTTTTTGTTTACTTTGTTTTGTTTTATTTTTTTTAAATAATAAAAATATTTATAAAAAAAATTAAATAGTTCTTAACAAATTGTTATCCAAAAAAAATTAAAAACTAAATTATAAATTATAAAAAATGTAATAATAAAGAATATAATAGTTTATTTGGATAATTAACATTAATAATAATTTTAAAAACCATTTTTAATAATATTTTATTATCAAAATGAAAAGAAAAATGCCAACCTAAAAACTTAAAAAAATATTATAACAACTTCAAAACTTTACAAAATATTATACAAACTAATACAAATTCAAATGCTACTTTGACTATCCAACAAATGTTCAAGCTAGAGGTTAAATGACGTCTATTCCATCATTATCGTAGAATAAAACAATAATATATTAGATTTTATCTAAAACATTTTCAACAACTAAATCATAGCAGGCTTGAGTCTCAACTAGCTGGTGCACGAAGATAATTAAGGATTTTACTACTTACCCGACCATTTGCACCGATCGGACGACCTAGCTCGCGTGAGCGGTCACATCTGACGTTGTCGGTCGTCCAATCTGTGCAAATGGTCGGGTAAGTAGGTTACTCCGATACTTAAGGATTTCACTACTTACCCGACCATTTGCATCGATCGGACGACTTGGCTCGCGTGAGCGGTCACATCCGACGTTGTCGGTCGTCCGATCTGTGCAAATGGTTGGGTGAGTAGATTACTCCGATACTTAAGGATTTCTCTACTTATCTGACCATTTGCACCGATCGGACGACCTGGCTTGCGTGAGCGGTCACATCCGACGTTGTCGGTCGTTCGATCTGTGCAAATGGTCGGGTAAGTAGGTTACTCCGATACTTAAGGATTTCACTACTTACCCGACCATTTGCACCGATCGGACGACCTGGCTCGCGTGAGCGGTCACATCCGACGTTGTCGGTCGTCCGATCTGTGCAAATGGTCGGGTAAGTAGGTTACTCCGATACTTAAGGATTTCACTACTTACCCGACCATTTGCACCGGTCAGACGACCTGGCTCGCGTGAGCGGTCACATCCGACGTTGTCGGTCGTCCGACCTGTGCAACACGGGGACTTCACTTAGTGAACCTCTCACATAGCACGTGCGATCGTGGGATATTAAAGAATACCCTTAATTTCCAAAGATATTGACCCAAAATATTTATGTTAAAACCCCCTCCCAATACTTAAAACCTCCTCCCCACCCCTTTTTATACCTCAATCCTTATAAACCACCCTACCTACCCCCACCTTAAACCCCTCATCCCCCCAATACCTGCAATATATTGGTTCAATTTTTGATCATTTTAAAACCCACAATATGAACTAACGTGATAGGATATTGGTCAACAAGTGAAGCCCCCATGGTGCACTGTGCAAATGGTCGGGTAAGTAGGTTACTCCAATACTTAAGGATTTCACTACTTACCTGACCATTTGCACCGATCGGACGACCTGGCTCGCGTGAGCGGTCACATCCGACGTTGTCGGTCGTCCGATCTGTACAAATGGTCGGGTAAGTAGGTTACTCTGATACTTAAGGATTTCACTACTTACCCGACCATTTGCACCGATCAGACGACCTGGCTCGCGTGAGCGGTCACATCCGACGTTGTCGGTCGTCCGATTTGTGCAAATGGTCGAGTAAGTAGGTTACTTTGATACTTGAAGATTTCACTATTTACCCGACCATTTGCACCGATCGGACGACGTGGCTCGCGTGAGCGGTCACATCCGACGTTGTCGGCCGTCCAATCTGTGCAAATGGTCGGGTAAGTAGGTTACTCCGATACTTAAGGATTTCACTACTTACCCGACCATTTGCACCGATCGGACGACCTGGCTTGCGTGAGCGGTCACATCCGACGTTGTCGGTCGTCCGATCTGTGCAAATGGTCGGGTAAATAGGTTACTCCAGGTAATGCTTAATAAAAACATATTAATTTTTTAATTAAAACCCCATTTTACTACCATTATAGGATTTTTGAAGTTCAATAAAACTCTTAGATGAATCCATATCAACAAACTACTCCATTTCATGGAAAAATAGACATTTGAGATGTGACTTGACTTTTGGGGTTGACAATCAAGTCAGAGATCAAATCAAAGTGTTCGATACACCTCACACCCATTTAAAATTATTATTATATATATGGGCGTTCACCTGCCTTCACATGGGATCTGCATTTAAAAAAAAATAACCATTGTAATTTATCTATTAAAAATTCCTTTAAAAATTCCTTTACAGGTTAACACTTTTTTGGTAGAAAATTATAACACCTCCCTTCAAATAGGTTATATAACTCCTACATATGTCTTAAAATTGGTCTTGTTTGGTTAATAGTGGAATTTTCTTTTTCATGTTAAAATATATGGCTTATTATTAAAATTTGGATAGGATGTGTAATTGGAAATTAAAAGTTTTATTACTATGTTAAATGATGATTTATTATTATTTTAAATATATTGTTTTATTGTTAAAAAAGGTATTTAATTTGTGATTTTAAACATTGATAGATTATAAGTTAAGTGATACAAACAAGTTACTTATAAAAGTTTTATTTCTATGTTAAATGAGGAATTTTTATTAAGGTTAGATATATTGCTTTATTTATAATAAAGTTATTAACTTGTGATTTTGAACATGGATAGGTCATAAGTTAAGTGACACAAACAAGTTACTTATTTTTCATGTGTATGAGTTATGAGCTACTTATACATAAACTCACAATTATCTATAAATAACTAGAAATAATTTATATATATTTTTATTTATAATTAATTAAATAAAATTAATCTGGACAATATATTTATGTCCCATAAATTTTAATCCACCCTTAATTTCAAATAAAACGCCTTATGGAACTAAATATAAATACTTATTAATATCAAAATATTATCTATAAATTATTAATTTAATCTTGTCATCATAATAAAATATGTAGTGAGAAGAACATGAGTCAACCACTACCAAACACAATGGCGAAAATATATTATATGCCATACGATATTTAATGCGTTGGCAATGCTGCCGCCAGTGCATTAAATTTAAATATCATATGACATGTAGGATATTGTTGGCCAAACACAATATGTTGGTCCTCGTTTTGGACGCTGATAATGCATGCTGATGCTGCCTAGCGTTATATATCAAAACCTTTTTGTGGTTGTGCTATAGACATGAGGTGATCGTGATTCATACCCAATGCAATATCTATTTATTGGATTCTTACCCAATGCATTATATATTATATATACTCAATGGATTTTGAAGCAAAACACAATAGCAAATCCTCAATAATAGCCAGGACAAAAGTTTGACGATGAGATTCGGGGAATTTAAGCAAAACTTGCAATTAAATCGCTGTGCGTTGAAGCTGCTTCTGCCGTTAATTTGTATGCAAAATTGCTCCACTGGACATAATCGAGAGCTTATGATAAACAAAATGAAGATAGAAATTATCCTGCTGATGCTGTGGCTGTTGAATTGGAGAATCGCTGATGCAATATGTCCGTTGAAGTTTGATTATGTCCGCCAATTGCAGTGGGATAAGTCTTCTTGTGAACCAGCCATCATTAAATCTGATTGCTGCCAGACATTGAGGGCCTTGCTCGGCATAGGATTAGCCCAGTATTTGAGAGATGCATCCATGTTCGAGCTTCCCAACAATGCCTCTGCTGTTGCCTGTTTCCAGTTATTTCCGCTGCAGCTCGACTCTCTTGGTCTATCGTCAGATTTGGTGGCAATCTGTCTGAACAATACGTCAAGGTATGTATCAAGCCCCCTCCTGTGCGCGGGCATACAGACAAAGGAGGACTGGATTCACAAAATGGGGACTACACCGATGGACTCGGCCTGCAGAGGGGACCTCTCAGATCTGGACGCCTGTTCTGAATGCCACAATGCTGGAGATCTCGTTCAGAAGCTACTGGCAGACAAGAACCGAAACTTGACAGAGGCGACCAGATTCAAATGCTACTATTTCACGCTTATGTATGCCGCTGGAGTAGTTAATGAGTTGGGTCCCAAAAGCACAAGTACTGCACAGTGTATCCTCCGCTTGCCCTTCGTCCAAACTACCTCGCAAGGCTCTGTTTTGGCCTACGCTTTCACCGGCACCGCTGCGGCCCTTCTTCTGATCTCTGTTCTCGTGCTTTTGTACTGTCTGTGGGCGAAGAGGATTGATCCTAAGGCTCTACTGCACAGGCGATTCGTGAGGCGGAACAGAATACTTCTGAAGTCCGCTGTGAGACCCAATACCGGGGCAGTGTGGTTTGATATTCAAGAGATCAGGAACGCCACCGATAATTTCAGCGATGCCAATCTCATCGGCCAAGGAGGTTTCGGCACAGTGCATAGGGGAAAGCTTCTGGATTCTCGGCTGATGGCAGTGAAGAGAATAAAAAACTGCACGCCCGAAGGGGATTTTGAATTCTTGAACGAAGTGGAGATCATCAACAGCATCAGGCACCGGAATCTGGTCGTTTTGAGGGGTTGCTGCGTGGCCAGCGATGAGAGCAATGGGCACCAGCGATTTCTGATATACGATTACATGCCCAATGGAAGTCTACATGAGCATCTCTTTGGAGGGAAGTTCTTGAGCTGGCCGCAGCGCAGGAATATCGTCATGGGAACTACCAAAGGGCTGGCTTACCTGCACGACGTTATCGAGCCTGCCATTTATCACAGAGACATCAAATCCACTAACATTTTGTTGGATGACGAAATGAATGCCTGTGTGGCCGATTTTGGTCTGGCGAGGATCGTGACTAAAGAAGGAGAATCCCATATCACGACTAGAGTAGCAGGGACGCATGGCTACTTGGCCCCAGAGTATGCTCTCTACGGGCACCTGACAGACAAGAGCGATGTGTATAGCTTTGGGGTTCTGCTGTTAGAGATCATGAGCGGGCAGAAAGGCTTTGGACACCTCTGTGGACTCAGCCTCACAGTTTCTAATCGCAGATTGGGCATGGGCTCTGGTGAGAAAAGGCAGGATTCGTGATATAGTAGATGAGAGAATCCAACAAAGCGGGACGGAGAGCTTAATGGAGAGATTTATTTTGGTGGGTATATTGTGCTCACATATTATGGTGGCGTTCAGACCTCGAATGGTGGAAGCCGTGAAGATGCTGGAGGGTGAAGCCGAGATTCCTAATATCCCAGACAGGCCTTTCCCACTTATGCTGCATGGCCCATTCCTCACAGACGAAGCAAGCGAATCCTTCATTGATTCTGATAGTGCTCCAGGCTCATCCTTGAAACCGATTACGTTTAGGTAGTGTAGCTATCTGTGTCTATGTCAAAGATGAAGTTATGAATGGGGCCGCTTTCCAATTTTATTATAATATAATGTACACATTAAAGCAATATATATATATATGTCTTTTATATCAATGGCTATTATTCAAGTTAAACCCAGATTTCTACATAGCGTAAGAGTGAAGGCTTCTTGATTTGTTTTTTGGACAGAACATTTTATTTTGTTGAAAAGATTAATTACTCTTTGAGTGTTATATCAGTCGAATTAAAATTTTGAAGTTAAGCTTTTAGTTAGATAATTATTACAGTTTTTAATGAAGTTATTAAAAGAGTTTTAGTCTGTCTATATGGATAAGAAAAAAATTGTAAGAAACTTTTACAAACAGAGATACAGAGTGAAGTAAAGAAGTTTGTAAGTGTGTAAAGAAGAAGAACAAAAAACTCTCTCAAGAGTTAGAAGCTTGAAGAAGCTCAAGCTTTTGTGTTTTGTGAAAGAGTTGAGAGCCGAACCTATGTAAAAGGTGAAACATCCTTGTGAATTTCCAAGTTTGAATTTACAGGTATAGTTCTTTCTTATGCCGCCACAAGATATATAAATCAATAGCTTATTAATGCAAGTTTTATTTAGCCTTACATCTTTTACATATTTTGGTTATATGATATTGTGAATAAGAAATATCTCCTTATAAAGTTCTACAAAAGTTAAATTGTTCCATCCCAGAAAAAGTTATTAAATAAAGTAAGAAGAAATTCTTAAGCAAAATAAGTCTGTAACAACTTTTCTAGTCTGTCTATTGCAGTAAAACTCTATCCAAGTAAATCCCAATAGTAATATGTCCTTGCTAAGCGTGATCCAATATTTCTTTTTAGCAGTAATTCTGGTCCAATATTTCGCTGACAAGTCATTTTTGGTGGCAAGACTTTCGGTCAAAGTATAAAGTAAAGTTTTCAAAATAATTAGGTAGCAACCTCAAAAGTAAAAAAGAAAAGTAGATGACAGCGAGTTAACTCAAGCCTACAGTCCAGCAGCCTTCGCGCTCTCGACAGCTTATCTGTGACCTAGATCTATGACTCTTGGTTGAACTCTTGTGCAGATCTTGAGCAATTCAGAATTAGTTTGGTTTTTTTTTCTTTTTTCTTTTTCTAGTGTAGATCAATCTTCTGATTTTTAGAATTGCTTTCTTTACTGTAATGGCTCTATTTTTTTTGGTGAACAATATTCAACATGCACTATAGTAATAAATGTTGCTGTAGCTGCACTGTGTCTAGTTGGATCTCAATCTGTTTGAGATCCAACTATTCACAATGCAGTGTCTGTAACATTTATTACTCTGTTGCATGTAAAATATTTTTTGCCCTTACTTTTAGTTATAAATCTGATTTGCAATTGCGACCTTTTCCATAATAAGCAGATCACGGCCTCACAACCAGAATATGGCCTAAAGACTGTTAAGCTTGTTTGAGGGAAGACCCGTTTTTTCCGTAGCGCAGTGTGGTTTAAGATCGGATTGTTGTTCTAGTACCGTTGCCGGCGATCCAACTAGCTAATTCTTAGCATGATTTGCTTCGTGGCTATGTCGGCGCAGTTTTTGTACTTAGATTGAATGTTTGCCACTGTGGTTGCTTCTTCTCCTAATTCCTACAGCAGCCACCACTATTTGATTTCAATATGTGCTTCGTGCCAGAGCACCGGCTCTATATTACTGTGGCCACTCTTCCACCCACTCGCTTCCATTTGCTAACTGGACTTCACTGTCACCATTTATCTAGTGGAATGCTGACTATCGCATGGTCCAGAATTGTCTAAGTGGATAAATTGGTAAAACAGCACATTGAATCTCTCCGCCGTCATTGCCTTGCCTTGGTGTTTTGGTGTTTATGGAGTATTTTATTTTATTTTATGTTTTGGAAATTCTAAAGATATATAATTTTATATTAAATAATATTAATTTGTTTTTTTATTTATTATTAATACTAGATGATTATAGTAGATGATTATAGTTATGTATAACATAAACATTAAATTAATTTTAATATAAATATAAAATAATATATTCAATAAACCAAAAAATGATATAAAAAACAAAAAACAAATTGTTATCTTTTTTAACTACTATATAATTGAAATTTATTTAAATTTTAATCAAGATGTATTTAAGCATAACAAAATACTTACACTCGAGTTAATCTTGTTGATCTGCTCAAGGAAGTAGAAAATCTCAGATAATATTTAAATGTTTATTGTCTTAAATAACCAAAAACTACACAAATTGACCCTTATGACAACTCGGCTCACCATATATCATAAACAACATTACTTGCACTGACAATGGAAAACATAATGACTTACCCCAAGAGGTTGATAACAACAACCCTTTCTATGTGCTTGGACAACCCAATGAAAATGAGGTTGTTCTTGTTGCTCCTCACCCAACCAAGTTGCAAGTTGCAAGTGAAATCGAGAATATTACTACCATAATAGGGTGGACAAAACACGATATGCTCACCGCATTTGATGATGTGGAATTCCATGGATATATAAATGGCCTGACTCATACAAAGCGCTAAGTGTGTCTTACAGAGATGACTATAAAATAGGAGGAGACGGTGGTTGTTTGGTGCAAGGAGATGGATCATTTGGGACATGAGCTAGAATTGATACAACTAAAATCCATTGTTGTTCAAATTTGTCAAGGTAGGACAAATCCTTTAAGAGACAGATTTATGGGAAAATCATGGTGGGTAGGGTTTAAGCAGAGGGATCCAGAGCTTGTGTTGCTAATGATAGAAGGCCTTGATAGGGACACAACTATAAATCTACGTTTTGCAGTTGTTTCAAGGTTCTATGACACACTATCCACTATTTATGAGAAACATGCCTATATTCTGGACCTTATATGGATTGTGATGAAGTTGGTTTACAGGTAGGGAGGAAGTGTGGCATGCAGGTAATTTCCAAGAGAGGGAGCATAAATGTGCCAAAAATCCTTCCTAAGAGTTGGGACTGGATAACCATTCTGTGTTGTGCAAATGAAATCAGTGCATCAATTCTAGGGTTCTATTTGTTCAAGGATAAGAGTCAGTTGAACAACTATATCAAGAATTGTGAACTAGGGGCATGCATGACTGCACAGCCCCATGCATGGATGACTAAAGAGTTGTTTATGAATTTGATTTATCACTTTGCAACATTTGTTCCTAGTGGCATATCACTTGAAAAAATACACGTATTAATTTTAATGGTCATAGTAGCCACATAGCCATACAAACCATCAAGGAGGAAAATAGACTAGGCCTTGACTTGTTAATTTTTCCTGCACATGCTACTCATAGGTTGCAACCGATTAGTGTGAGTGTGTTTGGTCCTTTCAAAATTACTTTAGATTGAGAGAGAAACATGGATGGGAAAGAACCCCAGGATAGAGGTGAAAAGGTTTGAATTAGCTGAACTTGGAAGAAAATATTTTTAAAAGGATCTCACCCCATTGAATATCAAGGCAAGATTTAGGCATATTGAAATCTGGCCACTAAATCACGATGCTCTTATCCATGATACTGGTGTATCGAATCATTTAATTTAAATGCCAAGAAATCTATAGATACTGCAGATAACATGTTATCCCTATCTCAAAGATACAGTGTTCCATTTGGTGACAACAATGAGCAGGTCGACACTACTCAATATGATCATAAACCAGATGAAGAGAACATGGGATTTTTTGGGTCAAATGAAGCTCTTACAGTTTAACAATAGAGCATATTCCTAATGACCATGCTGGAGAGAACATGGATATAGGTGGTCAAGTAGCAAGAAGCAACGAGGAACAATTGACAATGCCCATTAGAGGAAATTTCAACTCAAAATGTGTATTTCAACCATAATTCAAATTCCATGTCATCATGTGTTACCCAATGAAATTTCTTTAAATTTGAAATACCGTATAGGTCTTAAACAATTTTTTAATATAAATTTGGGGATAGGTATAATAAAAAAACTACTTTTTTGTTCGTATTTTTGACATATCTCCCTGTGTTTTTACTCAAATTTCGATCAGGAGAGCTCGTTGGATGCGGAATTTAATTCCGCATCCAACGGGTACCCACTCCGCATACTTTCTATAGACCTTGCTACCCCAAAAACAAGAAATACATAAAAAAATGTGATGATGGCTACCTAAAAAACAAGAAATACCTAAAAAAATGTGATGATGATGTCATCATCATATTTTACAGGGATTTCTTGTTTTTGGGGTGGCGGGGTGCATCAAAAGTATGCAGAGTGGGTACCCATTGGATGCAGAATATAATTCCACATCCAACGAGCTCTCCCAATAGAAATTTGAGTAAAAACACAGGGAGATATGTCGAAAATACGAACAAAAAAAATAGTTTTTTTCTTTTCCTCCTCCAAAATTAAAAAATATTATTTATTATTTTAACTATTATTTTATTATTTTCCTTAGGAGGCCCATTTTGAGCTGAAATTTCCTCTAATTTGAAGCCAAGTTGAACAACCAGAGCGGTTGGCTAGAGCCATGATGAATATGAAAAAAATATTATGCCCAACACCAATGATCAAATCCTCAACATCCCTTCGTACCCAACAATCATAAACAATGAACATGTCCATTACTACGTGGGTGATGGAGGTGAAGAGGAACACCATGTGGATACCGAAGGACAATAAGGAGAAGAAAATACCAATGAAACACTAGCCCTAGTTTATCCTCCAAGTAAAACAGTAGTTCTGGGCCAATCCTTAAAGATACCAATGGAGAGACTAAAAGTGTGCCGATCGACTGGAACACCATATTATCTTTGATTAAGGAGGAGTTCACAACTGCTTACTTTAGATGACTACATCAACCTATTGGTAGAGGAAAAACAAAAGAAGAGGGATATGGAGGATATAAAATAGAAGAAGCTAGACTAGTCAACGGAGAAGAAGGAGGTAAGGATTGTTACAACAAAACAATAAAGACAAGAATGGATTCAAAGAGTGACAAAGAAGTGGGAAAAATAGCACCGAAAACAAATGGCAAGGCATGAAAGAGAACAACTAAAGGCGCAACAGAGTCTTCCAAGTGATGGAGGGAGGATCGTGTTCATCTCATTAGATCCACTTGCAGACAATCCACTGACTCTTCCAAGACCTCATAAACACCCATCTCCCTCAATATCATCTACCTAATGTACCTAATCAACTAATTCTTACCTATTCAAGGCCCTATGCACCAAATTCCATTGCAACAACTCTAGTCAATATAGGGATATTTAGCATAAGTCAGAACTATGGTTTTTCAATTCCCCCTTGGCTGCAATGTGGAAACTAGCCTCATCCTAGTATGGGAAACTAAAACCAATTTGTTCAAGCCATATTTGGTAGCTCAACCTACTTGAATGAGGAAAATTCAACAAGATCAATAGGTTAGGCGATGCAGACACTCCATCTCATCGACAATACATATATTATATACTTAACCTCACCACATGGAATGTGGATTTTGTTACAGAGGCATTTTGTGGATGTTCGTCTAATTGTGTATTTAATCAGTTTTTTCTATAATTGAAGGTCATGTATCTTTGTATTTCTCATGTAAATGAACATTGCTAACATAAGATTGGTTATCCAATACAAACAACACAACAATCAGTTGCAAACAAACAAACAGTACAATAATTTGTTGCAACAATTGGTTTGTTTGGGACCTTGTTGATCCGTAGGACCTCAACTTTAGTGCATTAAAAGTTTGTTGTAAAAGAATGCGATCAACAGGTTAATTAATGGAACAGCATTAATAGAAATTGAATGCTCAGAATAGGAATGAAAATCACAACACTGATAGACAGATACAAGGAAGAAAACACAGAAACAGAGTCACTAACAGAAGTTGATAACGGAGTTCACCCCCTCCACTGAGCTACGTCTCCGGGTCCCTCTCCAATGGGTACCGATCCAATTAATCTCTTAAAATGGTACAAATGGTTCTGGACTAAGCACAGAAACTGGACATTAACAGTAAAGTCTTGAAGAGCTCCTCTCTGAAAGTTACAAAACTGGACTTCAACAGTCAAAAGAAGACAAGTTATAACTGAGAATAGTCGACTTCAAAAGGAACAGCAAAATGCTCTCTCCAAGATTCTCATCACAGAGAAAACGTTGCACTGTGCTCCCAACGAACTGAGTCTTCCCTTTGGAACCATCCCTGGTTCCTCTCCTTTATTACTCATCTTTACCGTTACAAATGAGCCAAAACGTTCAAAGAAATGCGACTGTTCACATCCTGAAACCATTGCCTCAGGCTGTTCATATGCCTTTCGACGTTATCCCAATTGTGGCATAACTACCAAGAAAAGCTTTGCCAAACTGTTACAAATAAGCTGTACACATTATGAAATCCTGCCACATCGTGATGTTCCACCTGCCATGCCAAGGATCTGGCCTCCGGAACCATACGTGAACTAAACTTCTAGAAGTTCTAGTCATCCGTGCTTCCGCTGTTGTGGAAGAGGATCAGCAACGGGCTCCGATGGTCTCAATCGGCGGTCATTTGGTTTTCGAGTCAGAACGTATGTTACTTTGGTTTCCGCAGTTGCGGCTCTTTTATCGCTCCGACTTCCGATCCGTTCCGAACGTCTTTAAGTTTCCGCCATTGTGGAAAAGGAAAAGCTTGTAAGCCCCGACGTTGCGGAAAGGGAAAAGCTTGTAAGCCCCGACATTGCAGAAGGGGAAAAGCTTGTAAGCCCCCACGTTGCGGAAGGGAAAAAGCTTGTAAGTCCCGACGTTGCGGAAGGGAAAAAGCTTGTAAGCCCCGACGTTGCGGAAGGGGAAATGCTTCCGACTTCCAATTCTTATATATATATATTTTTGTGTCCGGTTATCCCCGCGGACAGACTAGTAGTTTGGCCGCCCGCCATTGCGGAAGAAGATGCTCTTCCGACCTCTGATGTTGCGGAAGGAGATCTCTTCTGACCTCTGATCTTGGTGTTTTCGCCGTCCGTTTTTTTTTTTCAACCGCCGTTTCTGAACCATTGTACCATATTGGATCTTTAAAGAGGAATAATCCACTGGATCACTTGTTTGTCTTTGAAAAAGTCTCTTACAAGTCTTATGTAAGAATCCTCTCACCTAATTTCTAGAGCTCGAATTTTGTTTAACCAATTTTCTCTATCACTTAAGACAATGTATCTATGTATTTCTAATGTAAATGCATCAATGGCTACCTGAGAATGGTTACCCAATACGTTTTGGAATGTTCAAGGACCTATTATTTTGGAAAGCAAACAAATAGTACAACAATGTGTTGCAGCAAGTGGTATGTTCAGGAAATTGTTTGTCTTTGAGAAAATCTATTTCAACTTGAAAGACTTGTATAAGAATCCTCTCACCTAAGTTCTAGAGAGGCCAAATTTTGTTTAATCATTTTTCTCTGTCAATGAAGACAGTGTATCCGTGTAGTCCTAATGTAACTGCAACAATGGTTGATGAATATTTTTGGAATGTTCAAGTAACTGTTATTTTGGAAAGCTCACAAACAATAGAACAATATGTTGCAACAAGTGGCATGTTTGGGAAATTGTTTGTCATTACAAAAATATTTTGCAACTTAACAGTCATATATCAAAATCCTCGCACCTAAGTTCTAGAGAGCTCAAATTTTGTTTAATCAATTTTATTTATCATTGAAGGAAATGTGTCAATGTAGTGCTGATGTAATTTTTCTACATTCTCTTTTGTCTTTTTGAGAGCGTTTCTTTCCATGGTTAGGATTTGGCGGGGTTGGATGACAAGGGTGTCTTGACTTGTCGGATGTTCAACCTGTTGGCTTGGTCGCGAAATGTGATTTTCCTTTAAGTTTCTCTTCAAGCTTACTGGCATAGTGGAATAAATTTATGAAGCATATTGACACTAAAAAACTCCATCTCTTACTGAATGTACAAGGACAATCCGCTGACGTACTTCAGAACAAGCAATTTCTCTTCTTCTTGGACACCAAGTCTTGCCATGAGTCGATAGAATTTGTCGGTGTATGTTATAGCCCAAAATGACACATCTCTTCCTGAGACCACTTTCCCTTGATTTTGTTGCATGTCGACACTTCCATGACGACACTTCATGAAAGTTACTGAAAGTCATTGAAAAAACACCTATATTGGAGGACCCATATCTGAAGTTCTGTAACTTTGTTTGACATCTTCTCTGCACCGTTGGAAAGGTATCGGAGTCACTAGTTCTGTTGCAGAGGAAAGTTTCCTATGGAAAGGTATAATTTTTCAATGTGTGATTGAATCTCTGTTTATGATCATATGTTTATGTTAATCGGATTAATTTCTCATATTGTTTTGATTATCATTACTTTATATGTGGTCATATTGGTTTGAGGAAGGTATAGATTGTTTTGTAGTCTCTTGGGGAAGAGGAGCATGAGAAGGGATAGAGAAATATTGTACTAGTCTTCAGTTAATCAAGTATGGAACCTACTTATCTCTAAATATTGCTTTATATACTTGCAGAACCATATGCATCTCTATTTCAACCCCGGTACATTGATGTCCTCTTAAAACCTATCCATAGGAAAATTTCCTCTACAACAGAAGTGGTGACTCAGATACCTTTCCAACAGTGTAGATAAGAGCTCAAACGGAGTTAGAGAACTCCGGATATGGGTCCTCCAATATAGGCATTTTTCAGTGACTTTATGAAGTGTCGTCATGGAAGTGTCGACATGCGATGGAATCAAGGGAAATTTGTCACATGAAGAGATGTGTCATTTTGGGCTATAACAATGTAACTATGCATGGATTGGTCTTTCAATTTCCTTAGTTGTTTCCACTTCTTATGCTATTGTTCCATGTACTTGGGAGGGTAGAACTGGCACGCTTTCGGACGTACTCGAGAAATTTCTCCCATGTATGTACGGGGTCTTCTTCTTTCTCCATCTTTGTCTATATATTCTCCCACCAATAATTCACATAGGTTGACATATTTAAGGATGCAAATGTCATTATTTTCATATTCTAATATTTGATTCACATAGTAATAGGATTCTAGTTGTTGTACCCAATTGTCTACGGATTCTGCATCAATTCTTCCTTCAATATCTGGTATATCCAAATTCATTTTCACTTTGAATGGATTGATTTTATCGGAGTAGGGTCTCATCGAGGATCCTTAGGATGTCAAATAAAATCACATGAGAATCTTGTTGAATTGGGAGAACATTTCGGTTCATTATCGAGCCAGTGCTTTCTCTATGAGTTTCTTTGTCTCGTCAGTTGCATGTCTATTGTCTGTTTCTTCGTACATATTCGATCTAGTGGTGTGAATATATGGATATTCTAAAGTCATAGGCAGTTTCTTCTTGGATTGTCGAGTTTGTGAGTGTGTTCGAATATGCATAAGTCAGGTAATTTTGATAGAAGCGTCTACACACAAATTAAGCATGGACAAGCTCTGAATATGCTTTGATACCAATGATTCGAGTGCCTGGGTGCACAATGGGGACAACAGTTCGATTGAATGAATCGAATATTGTTATGGAGAAATCATATGAAGAACAAGCAAACCATGAAATACACTACACACACATAAATTATAAACAGAGACAAAATACAAGAGTTCGAACCAAATTCTGTTGTTTCATTACTTTCTTAATACTCTGCCTATATATTACATTAGTGTACATGTTTAGATAGAGTATTGAGAACGCTTGGGTTGTCTTCCCGTTACGTTCAGTTACAAAGAAATTGGAACGGTTTATAAGTTCAACCATTATAGATGACTGGAAGACACAAAGACAATATGTCGTAGTCATGTCGAGATGTTGGTGTCGACGATGCATGTCGAAGTGTTGAACCTATCTAGGTTGTGTCGAGGTTCAAAATTGTCAAAGTCGATATTCAACCTTTCAAATTCGACAAACAATGCCAATTGTTGGGTGGATAAGAGCAAGTAGAAGAAGGTGAAATGAATTATTCCCATATGTTGAATGAAGTGCAGATTGCAAGAATCCAATCAAATAATATTTGCATGTGCCTACAGTTCCTTGGATGGCCATTTTCAATGGGTTGGTGTTCATGTTGTGAGTTGTGGGACATAACAAGATCAAATATAGTGTGTTGAGTTGGAGATAAGAAATTAAGAGAAGTGGGTGTTGAATAAGGTTCACATCAATTAATGATAAGGATTATTCTTGCAAGTGTAAAGGGATATGTGTGTGGGCCTAATTGTGTTTGGTGTCAAAGTCACGATGACCAAGAATGCAAGGTCATTAACTTGGATGTTTTTTTCCAGGGTGTAGGTGAGAGAGGATCTCCCATTCAAACATTTCCATGGGGGATTTCCAATGAGAGTCATGAGGGGGAGAAATTTCATAGTTAGTATCTAGGGGGAGGGGTGTGCACGATCTCATTCAACATGCCAGAAAGTGTAATTATAACATAAATACTCCCAAGCTGAGACTATTTCCAATTCTATGCATCCAATGTCATGTGGTAATGCACAAAAAGGCTTGTAGAGGATGATTTCACTCCAATTGAAACTAACATAAGGAGGGGAAGTTGAAGGAGGGATGTCAAAGAAGCGAGGAATGACACATACAATTTTGGTATTTTTGTGGGGCTTCCATTGGTAGGTATGGCTACATGAAGAGAAGGACCAAGAGTGTGCAACTTCAACAAGTTGAAATTCCTAAAACGGAGGAGGTCTTTTCATGTAAGCAATACTTGAAGGTGGGTGGTGGTGGGGTGTTTGGGAGGTCTAGTGAGACATGTTTGAAAACAATATGGAAAAAATTAATGGAAACAAAGGATCAATTGAAAATGGTTAAGGGGAGTTTTTGCAACATATGGCATGTCTGTTGCATTCCAATGTCTCGATTAACAATGGTTTCTGAGAGGCGTTTTTGAATGGGAAACAAGATTTCCTCTTTTGCAGGGGAAGCATGTGCAATACGCAAGAGAATTTCATGGTAGATTTCATATTTATTCTCTTCTTTTGATTCATACTTCAAAATGTATGTGAGGAAAGCATGTCATGAGAGAACAAGTTGACAACCAACATTTACTCTCCATATTGAAAGCATGCAAGAGTGGTGTATGTTTAAGAGTTCATCACACCTAGATGGGATGTATGTTTTTTTCCCATTACCATCAATGCACATAGAAAATGTAGCATGCATATGGAGGGGGAAACCATAATGACATACAAGAGATGGCCCTATTTTGTGTGTCACTGAACAATTGACAAGGGCTTCATAGTCATCATTATGGTTTGCTCATAGGTTCTTCACTTAGTGTAACTATGTCATAGCACCTTCATTCAGGAGATATTTAAAAGAACCCGCAATTTCACTATTATTGATAATTACCTACACAAATCCTTTTGTTGAGTCCTCTTGCCAATACATATTTTAAATTAAAAGAACACTATTTTTACAATATATTCCCTATTTTTTAGTAAAATACCTTTGTTTACCCCCCCAATATCTATAAAAACCCCATACCATACTCTCTGCACCCACCCCCCCACATGATACCTACAATATATTGACCTTATTTTTCACAAATAAAAAACCCCCTTTTATGAATGAGCGTGATATGATATTGCACAAAAAGGCGAATCCCCCATGGGATTGCTTCAAGTATGGAGGATGATTCAAGTGTGCAAGGATATTCTTGAGATGCTCAATGGAATATGGAGGTGCAAAGGTGTGGGGGAGGTGGGTTCCATGTAGTTAAGAAGTAATCAAAGTATGTTTTTGAAGCAACAATTGCGAGAGAATATTACCAATCAAGGTTGTCCATGTTGGGTGCATATTCCAACCAAATGAAACCATGGATATGATTAGAACCTCTATGTTTCCAATCATACCTAAAAAACAAAGAAAGGAAGGAAAAATGATGACGAAACCTATAATTAGTAATTGCGAAACAAATGAAAATGCAATATAGGAGAAGGAGCAAACCTGCACTAGTAATATTTTGTGTGGGGTGCATTTGAAGGATTCGTTCAAGGAATATGGTGAATCTATGGTGCATATATAGATATGCAATATGTTTATTTCCTATAATGCTCTGAATTATCCATTGGAATTGTGTAGGCAAAGAAGTTGGAGGGGTACAAGGCATGAGCATGTGAAGGTCATTCCATTTTGTGTGAGATGCACTGAGGGTAAACAAGAAGGTTGGGATACCAAGTTGTTTGATCATATCATATATTTCACCTCTTTTTTTGTTCCAAAAAAATTTTGTACCACAAACAAAATATCCAAAACGCATGGCATGATCCCCGACATGAGAATATGGAACTTGGTCGAGCTGAGCGAGAAGGGATGAGACTGTTGCGGGGATGGTATCTTGAAGGTTGCATTTAAGAAATACATAAGTGGTAGCTTGGCTATGATGACGCATAATAAGGTTGTACAAATAGTAGAAAAATCGAGGGTGTTGGTCGAACCTGTTATCTTGGTATTGCATAAGGTGTAATGCATACTCTTGCACGTCGATTTCATGAACACATGGTTTATTTAACATGGTTGAATCCATAGGGAACAAGGTTGTGGATTCTATAGAGAGGAGGAATTACGTGTTGTATTCATTAAACTGGGGAAAGGAGAATTAGGGACCATTCAATGGAAGGTGTTGGCCGGTTTGTAGAATTCGATGCAAAAAAGCGTCGGATTTATTCAAACTCGGTGAGAATTTGGGAGTGAATAAATGAAGGAATAGTTTTGTGGGTTTGTTGAAGTTAGAAAGGAAGGAGGTGCATCATCATCAAGGGAAGAGGATATGTGGAGGTCTGATCCAAATAATGTTGCATCGCAAAGGAGGGGGGCACATCTATAGGTTGAAGTGGAAAATCATTTAGTGCAGATAAACTAAGTTGGACATCCTTTGATTATGGGTCACTAGAAATTTTTAATTGTAAGGAAGCAAGGACATTTAAATGACTAAAAATGAATTGATATGGTTTATCAATATATCATTTCATTTACAAACAACAAAGATGTCCAATTCTGGCAAGAGGCATGGAAGTGACATGGTTATTGTGGATATGTCTTGGGTGAAACTAATAGTATGTGTAGAGTATTTGTATTTCCCACCACGTGCATGTGTAACTTGTAGTATTGGGTTGACATAGGTAATTAACATTTCATCAAATTAAGTTCATCTTGCAAGCACGATTGGCTAGTGTCTGGGGTCCATATGGTTTTCTAAGGAGAAGCGATCTCCATGGCGTTCTCTAGTACATCTAGAGCATGTAAGGATTCCATGGGACAACTTCATTTTAAAGACTAAATATGATTCTTGGAAGATGGATCAAATTTGCATTGGGTGTAGGTGATCAAGTTTTTTAAGGAAGCGAAGTTGAGCATCTCTTAAGGGTTCGATGGATGGGGTGGGTGGAGGGGGGGGGGGGGGGGGGGGGGGGGGGGGGTGGTGTAGAAGAGATATGAATTGGTGGAGCATTGAGTTTTACAAGTGTAGGGATGGATGTGATTGTAGGTGGAGCAGATTGGATTAGTGATGGGTTACGTGATTGGGTGGTTCCAACAATGGTGGGATGTGTGGATTGATACTAAATACATTGCTATGTGTTGTGACGTTCTTTGTTATGGCTATAAAGAATCCTTCGTCGTGCATTTATTTGTTCAATTCCAGTATTGGATGGCATAGATACATTAAAGAAAAAAGGTTTGTGGTAAACCTGTAGAATACATTAATGGGGTGGTCGCATGTTATAAATAAGGCAATTAAAGGGAAAAAATGGAAGCACATATAGTATATAAACAAATGCATTCGACATTGAAAATTTTATTTATAAATATACAACTAAAAGTCATATGAAGGTATGTAAATAAAGAAGGTGAAAAGCATTTGTTTGACAATTTGCCAGCATATATATGACGTTAAGAGGTAGACAAAAAAGAAGCATAGTATATAAAAGAACAACATACATATAATTGCATGCTTATAGAGTAGTATAGTGTATGTGAACCATCGAAATTCTCAGTTCAATAGAGATGCAAGTTAATGTCTTTGATAATGTTATATTTTAATGCTTTTATGAATTGGTGTCCATAGGTTCAATTCACCTTTTAGATTAATAAATCCATATATTTGATAATGTTATATTTTAATGGTTTCAGTGAATTGGTTCTTCATTTGGTCACTTAAAATAATATACACAAAATGAGGAAAAATCCTATTTTGAATTAATGAAATTGCATACATTATATATTAACATTGCAAAATCAAGATGAAATATAATATTAAAAGGTAGTAAATCCATTTTTCCTTAAAAAACAATGATATTAACAATCTAAAATTACAATTAAAAAATAATAAAATTTCATAAATAAATTATTAAATAAAATCCAAATTCTACAACCTTTAACATTTTTTATTAAACTTATTTGTATACCATATTTCTAATTCCTCTTTATTTAATAATGCTATATATAATTTAAATACTTCTAATAGATTAATCATCATTTCAATAGTTCCAAGATTAGCTTAAGTTATTTTTTTAAGTATACAATAAATATATAAGTTATATAATATAATGTTATTGCCAAAAACAACTTCATGTATCTTCATTTAAAGTTAAGTATACTATGACCTTTAAAACATATCTTTTTATATATTAGTTATATCTTTACATTTCTAAGAGAAAGTCTGAGGTTTTCATTTTCTTTCGTAGCTAAAGTAACAGAATGACAATATACAAACATGATATGGTTCATCAAAATCCTTTAGATATAATGGCTATTAGCCATTTTATATACTTTTACAAATTGCAAGTCATTTTATATACTTTTATAAGTTGCAAGCTCAATCTCTTCGATGGGAAGGAAGCCAAGTAAACCAATTTGTGCATTTATCCATGGAATGGAAAACATGCATACTTAGCTAAATGACTGTCCCAAAAGAATTGTTTGATATAACTCTGTGTGGTTTCCAATCACTGCTTCCTTTGTTTAGGGTTTTGTAATAACCTGAGAGACACAAACAATTAGAAATACTTTAATTTCTTCTAATTTGTTCTTGTTAGTTCAAACTAAACCAAATTTAGTGTGCAAAACTCGGTAAACAACATAAGTTTCTTCAAATTATTAATTATGACTGAGTTCATATTTCATTATATTATTGGCATTATTATTTTGAAAAAACTACATAACAATGAATAAATTGATAAGAAAAGTGAGAACAAATAAATAATTAAATTTACAACAAACATTCTATACTTACAAAGACCACTTTATTTCCAAATTTATCAAGCACTTAACAATATTTGAGACAAATTTCTCCTTCAATTTTGTGGTCTAGAAAATCTCTCTAAACACTTGATAAATTAAGATAAATCTTTTTACCATTAGCAATCAAGAAAATTAATTAGATCAACAAACCAAAACTAATAAATAGTCAAATAAGTTTTCTATGAAATTTATGTCCCTACCTCTCAAATGATGGAAAAGTGTTACATGACTAGAGACACTCGAAAGAAAGACATGGTTACTTAAAATCATACCTGCATAGCGGTCGTGAAAGTGTTTGTTGTAACCATTTAAGTATTGACTTTCTATGAAAAGTATGATTGGGATTGCATGGCATTTGTTTAGCCAATTTTCCAATGGGAATCATTTCATGAAAAATTGGACAGAACCATCCATTTCTGTCACCTTCTTCACCACCCATGAAATATTAACATGTTAAGATTTCATATGCTTAGCTAGATATCATTAGTGTTTAATCCAAATTCACAATAGTAGCATATGTATAATCACTGAAAGAAGCACAATCACAAGATAGACATAGTATTTATCCTAGGAAACCCTCAAGGGAAAGAAAACCCATCAAAGCTTCCTCTGTATAAGAAGTATACAATAAAACCCCAAAACATGTATTCTCTTCCTTGCTAGTATGTCTCTCTCTCTCTCCTATGTGCTACACAAGTGAGAGAGTCTGTGTTCAAATGAGAAGAACAACTCCTCTGATTTATACTCTTTTTGTCAATTGAATTTTACCCTTTTAAAACTTTTTGAATATCTCACACACTTCAGATTTCATCTTGAGAAAAAACACCCAACAATATCTTGACAAATCATCTATGAATGTTAATACATACCTAGTTAAACCCTCAAAAGTGCATATTTTGTGTGAGAGTGGGTTTGTTATTAGGGTTTATCATATATAAAGAGGGGATTATGGTCGATTCTATGAATGTTGAGGAAATATTAAGGTGGTCTCCCCTGCGCACAATTAGACCATTTCAACCCCTCGTCCCCTACGATGATGTCGAGGGAAACCACCTGTTTGTCTCAGACGCACATCTGCATACACATGATCCATGTCAGTACGTGATACCTCCAAAAACATGTTTTTGATTTCCTTATATATCAAAAAAAAAAAACTCAAAATACATTTGGGATTTTTACCTATGTCATTGTATGCAGAACCAAGTGGTAGTGGCATGTATGGGTCTTTGTGGAAGTCAATCACTGCATAAGGATAGTTCTCCATGACCATGATATGTCGCCGCCAACTATGGTATAAGTATGTTGGGAAAGGAATCGGTGTCTGACCTACCCCTAACCACCATATCACCTCTGCTTAATGGGTTTGGGATGGATCTCATAGACTATGTGGAGGAACCTCAAATATTGGGACAAGGTCTGGTACCCGCTCGAAGAAGAAAGTGTTAAGTATGTTGGAAAACCTAAAGTTATTTTTCATGCCCAGCTTACAGTATGTGAGATGTTATTTCATATCGTTCAATAATGATGTGTTCCAATCATACACTATATGCATCATACACTCTACTGAATAAAACATGAGAGACCTGGAGGCCTTATGAAGTGATTTCGACCCTGTTATCCTCTCTAGTAACATAACTATCGCCTTGAGACTCAGGCTCTAGATGGAGTTTACCAGATCATAGCCTCCGATCTTCTCAGTATCCGGAAGGAAATAAAAATTTATATACCCCTCGATGGTGATCCCTCCACCCATTCCATGACCTCACAAGTTTATTAGCTCGCCTCGACGGGATAGTCCAGTAATCAAGTATATATATTTCACTTCTAGTCTTGGGGGCATCTTATCTAGCTGAAAAGCCTTTGTGTCTGGGTCCCAGTAGTCAAAGAACATATGAAGAAGTCTTGGTTGGGCCCTCAAACCCCCAAACTTCCAAAACTTGTATAATCCACATATTTTATATATTTTTGAGTGTTTATGTATCGATGTACTTCCTTATCCACATCCTCATGTGCATGTTCCCTCCATTCCAACACCATCCTATAAAAAAAAATTAAATTTGATGAGTTTTCAGAATTAAATTGGGTATGTGCATCCCTGCACATGAATTTTCTTGGTAACAATAGCGTATGTATGTGGGAAGGATGTGATTTTTTCACATACATAATACCTTATACATGACTCGATAGCTTGTGACCCGCGTGGGTCGGGGTGCCCATTTATGGTTGCTCCAAACTAAAAAATACACCATGGAAAATAAAAATAAATGCATGGAATACATGAGGAATGAGAGTAGGATTTACCTGGTCCTAAGGGCTCGTGATTCCATTGCTCCTAGCTCCTGGAATCAACAATTGAAGTTTTTGGTCCAAATGGCTCCAAATGCACTATTTGTGGTAAAAAAAAATTGGTATGGTAAAAATGTCAATTTTTACTATTTATCAAACTTCTTTTGAAAGTTTTACCCACTTAGCCTATAGTTTGGACTTTTATTAACCTTTTTGAGTTGTTTTGGCCTAATATTGTGGTGTAGGGACTCGTTTTAAGTGCACTTTTTCTGAGGTCTTGACTAACTCATGTCTATAATAGGTATAACTTCGAACTGGCATATAAAATAGGGTCACTTTTTCGCATGAATCATGCATTGTCCTATGACCATGTCGCCTTAACTATAGGTATGAACCAACTTTGTGATGTTACAAAGCCTTCACACTGCTACTAGAAATATCATTACATAAGTGGTAGAGCCTTCTGACTCATGGGTGCCCTAGATAGATCTCATTTTTCCATTTGGCACCCATGTTGAGAGTCCTCCCTTAGGTCAGGATTCCCTTGTAGTCCTGCCATGTCTTTGAGTGAGAACCTCATATTCTTTCTTGAACCTTATGTTGACCATATCCCATAGGGACTCCCATTTATATAAAGTTGTAATTTGCATTTCATGCGCCTGCTTGTCATATTGAGCCTTATGTTCGCTCCCTGCTTCAGTTTTATAAGCCATATAGCATGATATTGTCTCAATCCTAGGAAAGCAGAGCCTCTCATATATCTTTAGGAGCTTGATCACCCCATACCTGAAGGAGAAATCCCCTCGAGTGTCCTTATCATGCACATGCTTCCTTGCATTGAGAATAGGTATGTTCCACTGCTTGGAACTAGTTTTCTTTCCCACTACACTCGTTTCCTCCTAGTTATGTGCTATAAGAAATTTTATTCTTTTTCAATCTTTCCAATATGAAAATACCAAAATATTAAAAAAATATAAAAATTTGGACGTGAAATGATATTAGTTTGGTAGTTGTCGGTTCGTGTCGCCTTCGAACATAGCATTGTATATTCCATCCATTGGATGGGTTATTAGTACGACGATAGGAGTTGTACTTGTTACTCTGATTTCTCTCCATCACCTGGTTATGCTTCCAGTTCCTATGGAGCCTCTACTTATGGCTCCCATGTCACAAAATGTTCCCAGTTTCCATGTTGAGTCTATGCTTCCTATGAGTGTCCATATTCCTTATGCTCTTGTTTGAAGGAAGTTTTATCCTGAGTTGGCCACTCCTCAGTTATCTTGTCTATGTATGTTGGCCATTCCTGATACAGTTATTGGTTTATGCACATCCTCTTTGTCCGAGTTCTTCCAAATTATCCAGTGTTGTTGTGTACCTCATGTTGGTTGATGGGGGATGCATTAATTCCATCCTTCCACCAGATTTCATTCCATCGACTTCGGATCATTTATTCTGGAATAGCAATCTAGATTCCATTGAGTTCCTTGAGACTTGCAGTCATCAGTGGTAGGTTCTCTTGCCATCAACTAGTTTGGGAATACATCATTGTCCCCTGATCGATGGACTGTATCAAGTGTTCAAACTCAACACATATATTCACACTTTTGTATTCCACTATGTACCTTGATTCCCATTATCATTATCAATGGGATATCTTGCATCTATTAATGGTATACATCAATGACTAGTAATTATATGATGGTCTATCATGTTCGACCTCGACACTTTTATTCGCATGATGGGACATGTACTAGCATAGATTTGTGTAGAAGACCTCCGAGCTTGGTGGAATTCTATATGTGCTACCTCCTTGATCATGCAAGTATCTATGAGATATCAGTTCTCATGACCAGATTCTAGTGTACCATCAAATGTCTTCATTTAGTATGAAGATCTTGTTTCATTGTATATTGTATGTGGCAATGACCACATGTGACATATGTCTATTATTCCTACTCATGGCCATTCTACTATTATGTATCCAGGGACTACTACACTTCATATTTGCAGTCACATGCAGAGATATGTCATTGTATTGTACTGATGAGCAACCAATTTTTCCACCTGGATCTTCATTACTCCACTTCTAGGATTGTTATAATGTATTTTGGCCATCATGTTACCCCTCTGACCTCACACATTAGGGGGGAATATATTATAGATGATTTTACCACACTTGATAGATCATTTTTAGATGGCCTTCCCTGTCCCTATGCCGACTCTTTGGACCCCCTTTGCTCAATATACTATTTGATGATCAAAAAAATCACTTTAAAAAGTCTTATTTATTTGTATACGTGGGTAACGAGTTTACAGATCACGTGTGCATGTAGATTTCTCCACTATGACTCGCGTACATCGGCAAATTCGCTCAAAAATAAAATATTTGGAGTTTTCCCTCATCAAGTAATGAATAACTTGACTATTGGCCTTCCATATGCCTATAAATGCTTTGAATCAACCCTTCACCTCCTATTGAAGTGATATATATTGAGCTACTTGGATTCATTAGAGGAGGAAAACTTGTGAGAGAAAATAAGCTATAGTGGATTTGTGCCCCATTCTTGCATACTTGAGTGTGCATCCCTTTCTCCTTTGAACATCCATTGATGCTCTTCCAAATATATCCATTGTCTTGTGAGCTTTCAAGTGATATGGAGGATTGAAGTGGTGGAGGACCAGGTGGAGGACTTGGTTTCTTGATTTCGACAAGGCGTTGATAGAGTTTGCACTTACATTTCTGTTTATATTTAATACAAATATCCATTTCTCGTCCATTATGTGTGTAACTCTGAATATTTTTATCCATGGATGTAGTTGCTTTGATTATATGTTGGATTTATATATGCTAGAGTAGGTTCTAACACTTAATATCTATCATGCTTGTGTATTTCGTTGTTTTTGAGAATGAAATGTAGGTGCAAGTGTGATTGAAAGCTCAATGGGGATCTACTACAAACGTTAGAATAAGGTACACTTATCATCCCTTAGTTTTAGACTTGTTTATTTATTTAGCATATTGGAAGTGGATTGATTTCTGATGTGATATTGTCTGTTGTGGTCCACCCCAAGCCATAGTAATTTTTCTCTGTAAAAATGATCAATGCAAATTTATGAGCATGGTTTATAAGATCCTTTGTTTACTTAGTAGATATCATTGTAACCATTGGTGTAGGTCATTGTTGTGGTATACCATACCATTGGTTTCGTATTTTGACAATTACCTTCTAAGGCCGTGACTGATAACTTCCATGCCAATCCCATAAGTAAGGTTTCCCAAACAGGGCATCAGCTATGGAAAGTGGTGCTATGCCACAAAGTACTTAATCTTCAAAATGATTAATGAAGTAGGTGAGTATGCATTGTTGAGTGATTCTTATTTCATGTTAATCCTTCATCCAATTGATATTATAAGCTTGAAGATGTGGAGTGGTGACAAGAAGAAGTCTCTTCACAAGATATTTAGAAACAAAGTTCTTCTAGCTACCATTATCCATAATCAGATGCAATGGATTGTTTTGAACCCATATTTTTGTATGTAATAGGATCTCTCATTCCTCCTCGTTGTTTATAGTCGAGGATATCGAAGAATACATTGTTGATGTCAAAAGGGTTGATGCTTCTAGGTCATATTCCACCAAGGTTTTGTCAGACAAATCGAAGTTCGACAATTTTTCCAAAAATGTCGCTCAAGCCTTGCATTCAGACGTATCATGCCATGATGAATTGTGGTAATCACACCGTTCCTAGTAGGGGATTATTTGTTATGTTTCATTTTTTCTTTCTGATTCTAGTGCTTCTTTCCATGGCTAGGATTTGGCAGTGTCTACTGAGAAGGATGTCTTGACTTGTCAGATAATGCTGGTGACTTTTTTCATATGTCCGACTTGTCAGCTTGGTCGTGAAACATGATTTTCGTTTCTATTTAGATTCAAGATTACTGGCATAGTGGAATGCATATGCAAGTGTACTAACAGTCAGAAACTCAATATCTTTCTAAATGTACGAAGACAATCTACTGAAGTACTTCAAAATAGGCAATTTATGCTCTTCTTAGATGCCAAGTCTCTCCATGAGTCGATAGAATTCGCCAGTGTAACTCTGCACAGACTAGAATTTCCACTGCCTTAGATGCTGCTACTTCTTATATTTTTTTTCTATGTACTTGGGTAGGTAAAATTCCTTCCAGGCGTACTAGAAAAATTTATCCCATGTATCTACATGGTCTCCTTCTTTCTCCATATTTGTCGATAGATTCTCCCATCGGCAGTTCATATAGGTTGACATATTTAAGGATGAAATGGTGATATTTTTTAGCTTCCAAGAGTTTATTCATAGAATAATATGATTCCAGTTGTTGTACCCAATTATCTATGGATTCTGTGTCAATATTTCCTTCAAGATTCGGTATGTCCAAATTCATTCACACTTTGAATGAACTGCTTTTGTTAGAGTGGGCTCTTGTTGAGGATCTCCAGATGTCAAGGCGAATCACATGAGAATCTTGTTGAACTAGGAATTTTTTTAGGTTTGATGTCAATCTAGTGCTTTCTCCATGAGTTTCTCTGTCTCTTCAGTTGCATGTCGATTGTCTATTTCTTTGGCCATCTTCGATCTAGTAGTGCTAGTAGATGGATATTGTTAAGTCGAAGGTTGTGTTTGCTTGAATTTTCGAGTTTACAAGCATGTTTGAACATGCATAAGTTAGGTAGATTCAAGAGAGGTGTCTACACATAAATTAAGCATGAACAAGCTTTGAATATGCTCTAATACCAATGATCCGAGTTCCCATGTGCACGCCGGAGAAAACAATTCTATTGAACGAATCGAGTAATGTTATGGTGGAAGCACATGAAGAACGAGAAAAGAAGGAAATACACTACACACACAAAAAGAATACACAAACAAAATGCAAGAGTTCAAACCAAATTATGTTGTTTCATTACTTTCTTAATACTCTGCATGTATATTACATTAGTGTACTTGTTTTATAGAGTGTTGAGAACACTTGGGTTGTCCTCCCGTTACGTTTAGTTACAAAGAAGTTGGAACGGTTTGGAAGTTCAACCATTACAGAGGACTCGAAGACAGAGAGGCAATCTATTGTAGTCGTGTCGATATGTCAAGGGTCAATGATGCATGTCGAAGTGTTAAACCTGTGAAGGTTGTGTTGAGATTTGTACTTGTCGAAGTCGATGTTGAACCTGTCAAAGTCGACAAATAATTCCAATTGTTGGGGGGATCAAAGGACATAGAAGAAGGGGAATGAAGTATTTCTAGATGTTGAATGAAGTGCAGATTGCAAGCATCCAATCAAATAAGTTTTGCATGTTCTTGTAGTCAGGGATGATTTTAAGGAACCATACTTATTTAAAAGTGTATAAATGTTGGCGAATATTACCAATTCTTAAAATACCAACTATAAAATGATTGGCGATATTTTTCAAAAAATATTTTAATTTCCAAGGATTTTATATCATTTATATAATAATTTGGCGATTTTTAGGGTGAAAAACTTTTACCCCATCAAAATTGGGTGAAACAGGGCTTCAAAAAATGCAAAATGGCGAATATTTTTTGGGAGAAAAACATGGAAAAATAGCCCACTGGGCTAAAATTCGCCCCTAAAATTATCCCTGCTTGTAGTCCTTGGATGACCATTTTCAATGGTGGTGTTTGTGTGTTGTGTGTAGTGGGACATAAAAAGATCGAAGATAGTGTGTTGAGTTGGAGATAATCAACGAAGAGAATTAGGTGTTGAAAAAGGGTGCACATGAACTTGGTTTGACGATTAGTTCACATCAATTAATGATAAGGATGGTTATCGCAAGTGTAAAGAGATATGTATGTGGGCCTAGTTGTGTTCGGCGTCAAAATCATGATGACCAAGCATGCAAGGTCATTAAATTGGATGTTGTTTCCAAGGTGTAGGTGAGAGAAAAAGTCCCATTCAGACGTGTCCATGGGAGAGGTCCCATGAGAGTCATGAGTGGGAGAAATGTCATAGTCAATATCTAGGGGGGTTGGCGGTTGAATGGTATCATTCAAGATGCCATAAAGTGTAATTATAACAGAAATCCTCCCAAGATGAGACTATTTCCAAGTCTATGCATCCAATGTCATGTGGTAATGCATGAAAAAGATTGTAGAGGAGGATTTCACTCCAATGGAAACTAACATAAGGAGGGGAAGTTGAAGGAGGGATGCCAAGCTAAGTGAGAAGGAATGAGACTTTTGCTGGGAGGGTGTCTTAAAGGTTGCATTTAAGAAATATAGAAGTGTTATCTTGGCTACGATGATTCATAATAAGGTTGTACAAATAGTAGTGAAAGAGAGGGTATTGGTCGAACCTGTTATCATGGTATCACATAAGGTGCAATGCATACTCTTGCATGCTGATTTCATGAACACGTGGTTAATTTAACATTGTTGAAATTGAGGCGAACAAGCTTGGGAATTCCATATAGAGTATGCCTTCTGTGTTGTATTCATTTATTGGGGAAAGGCGAATAGGGGTCCATTCAATGGAAGGTGTTGGGTTTGTAGATTTCGATGCGATGAAGCGTTGGATTTATTCAATCTCAGTGTGAGAATTCGGGAGTGAATAAATTAAGGAAGAGGTTTGGGGTTTTGCTGAAGTCGGAAAGGAAGGAGGTGCATCATCATCAAGGGAAGAGGATATGTGGATGTATCATCTAGATGTTGTTTCATGGAAAAGGAGGGGGGACACATATGTAGGTTGAAGTGGAAAATCATTTAGTGCAGATAAATTAAGTTGGACATCCATGTAATATGGGTCACTGGACATTGAATTCTAAGGAAACAAGTACATTTAAATGACTAACAATGAATTCATATGGATTTTTAGTGTAGCATTTATTTTACAAACAACAAGGATTTCCAAGTGTGGTAAGAGGCGTGGAAGCAACATGGCTATTGTGGATATCTCTTTGGGGAAACTAACAGTATGTATAAGTATTTTTGTTTCCCACCACGTGCATGTGTAACTTGTAGTATTGGGTTGACACTGAAAATTAACATTTCTTTGATTTGAGTTCATCTTGCAAGCATGGTTGGTTGGTGTTTGGTATCCATATTGTTTTCTAAGGAGGAGAAATTTCCAAGATGTTCTCTAGTACATCGAGCACATGTATAAATTCCATGGGAAAACTTCGTTTGAATGCCTGGATATGATTCCTGGAAGAGGGATCAAATTTTCATTGGGTGGCGGTGATCAAGTCTTTTAATGAAGCAAATTTGAGCATCTATTAAGGGTTCTATAGATGGCATGGGTGGAAGGGGTGGGGGGGGCGGGGTTTAGAAGAGATATGAATTGGTGGAGCATTGAGGTTTACAAGTGTAGGGGTGGATGTCATTGTAGGTGGAGAAGAATGGATTAGTGATGGGTTACATTATGGGGTGGTTCCAGAAGCGATGGTGGGATGTGTGGATCGATACTGAAGACGTCTCTATGTGTTGTGATCATCTTTGTTGTGGCCATAAAATAGCCTTTGTCTTGCATTTATTTGTTCAATTCCAGTTGTTGATCCTAGATTTGTTATCATTGTTGGCAGTTAAGTTACTCATTTAAACACATGTTTTATTATCTTTTGCATATTTTATGTCACGCAAATAATTATTCATCCTCAGGTATGAGTGTATTTAAGGTTTATATAAAATTCTTTTATTATTGTCATTTTATGGTTTTATTAATTAAAAATGACACTATTAAATCGCAATTGATGTATTAATTGATTTGTATATTTTTTTGCATATTTTATAATATTTTTGGGCCAAATTAATAAACAAAATGCATTCAGCCTACCTTGTGCATAGCATGTCCAGCTTGATGTCCAGCTTGTCATCCATCTTGCTACGTGAAAATCATTGGTAGTTTTCTAGATGTTGAAACTTGTTGCTGTAGACTGTAGTCCTGAAGTGCGCTAGCGAACATATACTTCATTCGCCCTAGATTGACACCCAACATATCTAGCTCACGGTCCAGATGGTTGTTCAACTATCCGTTCATATCATTAAGCAGAATGCATGTTGCTGAGAATTAATTTAAGGAATAAAAAGGTGAAACAACCTGCAAACGACTTGTTGTCCATGCATCTGGGTGATGAAGCTCGCTTCTTGATAATTCAACAGCTTGCATTCTCCTTCGCTTTCCACCATATCAACAATCCACCCGTTGGGTTGATGCATTTAACCTATGCTGTAGAATATTTTCCAGTATGTTCTCCTCTGTCCAATACTAGCCCACTTTCTGTGCTAATGAAGGAGTTGTGCGCCGCATTTGAAGACTGTTCATGCCAAGGAAGGAGTCTGTGCGTACGTTGTGCAGTAAAAAAGACCAAAACCGCATTGAACAAGGGAGGATGCCTGTGCATTGGCCTCTGATATGTTATGTGCCTTTATGATTGAATAAATTTAGAGAGTAGTCAACCACTAAAGGGTCGAATTGCTCATCTCTATAAACTATTATATATAGCAGCTTCTGTGTGAGAGCTAGGTTAGCAAAGAAGAATTAGTTCGCAGTGTTATCAGTTCATGCTTTGATTTGTTCTTAAGCACACTGTATTTATGTTCCATCAATTGAATAAAGGGCTGTATGTGTTGTTGTTGAAGATTTTGTTTGAGTAGAAGTTAGCCAGGCACCACCCTTGATTGCTGAGAGGGCCCCTCATCAACCAGAGGTTTCTTTTCTTGTTTATTTCTTTCATCTTTTTTGTTGTAGCTAGTTTAATTTACAGTTTGTTTTATTATTTCTGTAATATAATTTTATTTTTGAATTAGATAGTTAACTGCGTGCATAGTTTTCTTTCAGCTTTGTTTTCAATCATTTCATTTCTACCTTATTGTTTAGTTTACTTGCAAGTTATATAGAATAGATTGATTTTTATCAAATTAAATAGAGTTAGTTCTATTTATTTCATTTCTGTTATAAATTATCAGTTTATGCAATTTACATATCAGTTTTTAACATGCAATGGTTTATTTATGCTTATGCTTATGAATTTGTTTAAGTATATTTCACTTATAAATTTGCTCAAGAACTAGGTTTACTTGTTGTCTCTATGCATTAGATTTACATCTACATGGATTCAATTGAAGATTAGCTCATTTAGGTTAGTTTTTATTATTTTAACTCCACATACTTTCATTCGGATAGCCTGATCAATTTGTTATTCAGCCACCCCTTTCACACCCACAGTTCAGTTTGTCATTTAACCCATAGTTTCGTTCTTAGTGTTTTTAATGTGTTTGAGATTGTTTTCAGTTATGTTTCTTTAATGTTTGAATTATGCTTTGACTGTAATAGTTAGATGATATTTTTGTTTAACATTGAAGTTAAAGTTTAATTGTTTTAGGTTATTTATTAAAGTTTTGTCATTTTCCTTACTTCTTTTCACCTTGAATATGTGTTAAGTTGTTTATGTGTTTGTTTCTTGAATATTGTTTATTATTTTGTTTTACTGTTATATTGTTTTGTGTTTATGCCTTTTGGATTGATTTATCCATTTGCATGTGAGATTCAGTGTTATATGTGTTATCCTTAGTATGTTTTTAGGTTGTCTTTTTTACATTGTGTTACTGTTGAAAGAAATTGTAGGATAGAACCTAAAGGTATTTCTTTTATTAAGTTTTCGACTTTCTTATCTTATTAAGTTTTCTACTTGTTTATAAGTTAAGTCTTCCTTACACCCTAGTTTCCCATTTGAATAGTTAATTATTGATTGTATTTCATTTTAAAGTTATAAAATAAATTATCAATTGTTTAATTTATTATTCTGTCTCAGTTTAATTACCTTAGTATCTGCATTCTTAGGAGTTTGATTCGATTTTTCATTTTGAAAGATATTTTGATCTTTTGTTTGTTAAAATATTTCCATGACACCATAAGAACCCTCTACCTTCGCATATATTTTGTGTCAACTCTAAGCTTACAAACCCCGGTTGATAATTAAAGAATAGGTGAATTAATTTAGACATTATAACACCAAACACTTTTGGTGCTGTTGCCGGGGAGTTGTTATGTAAGGTAGAGTAGAAATATTTATGAAGTTTAGTAATAGGTTGGTAGTGAGGGAGCAGTAAGACGAGAGGTAAGAACCTGCTCATATTGTATAACAGGCACCCCCAAATCCAACAATAGTAGTAGCATAGGTTTTCTTTAGTTTAAAGTTTTTTTTCATGAGAAGACTTAGAGATCCTCAGGATAGATTTATTAAGACCGAAAAACTTATTGAAGTCCCTACTAACTATTGTAGGGGACATATTTCCCCAACTATTAACTCACCAGAAAGGTATCGAAAGATGCCTATAGGAAGTAGTTCTACCTTGAAACCTAAGGAGTCTCTCTTAGAATATCTTACTGGGGAATCCATTGAAGGATAAGGAACCTTGGAAGAAGGTCCTAAGGACCCCATTCCCGAGGAATTTCAAGAGGATTAGCCATTAGAAACCTCTAGCCCTCCGCTAGTCTCAAATCCAACTAACACAACTTTTTCACTAGTAGGAGATTCAAATTTCGTTGACTTTGTTGATCCTGCCCAAGTAAAATATCTCTTTGGATCCTCAGTAGATCCAGTCATCTCGCAAATTAAAAATTCTATAGTAGAACCTACTATCCCTCTAGGATTCAATAAAAACACGGTTGATCAGAGGAAGATCTCCCCCAAAAAAGAATGTTGGGACGCTCCATTGTCACCTCGAAAGGAGCCTCCCTAGTATATTTATGTTAAGAATCCATTTGATATGGAGAGATGGGGAGAAAATGAAGATCATGATGAAGTTAGAAATGAAGAAGGATAAGGGGAAAATCGAACTAAGGCTACCTTCGAGTTCCTTATTTTAGATACAATGCAGGATGTAACTATGAAAAACATCCCTCCTCCCTCCTTACCTACTTTCTATGAAAAAAGTAATGAGGACCCAGACACATTCCTGTTTGAATTCAATATCCTTTTTAGGAGCTATAATTATCTACAAGATGCTCACAAACTAAAACTATTTCCCACTACACTAAAATATTCCGCCTTGAGATGGTTCATGGGATTAGGAGAATTCACTATCAAGACTTGGGATGATATGAAAACTTCATTTTTGCAAAAATATCAAGAATATTGCAAACCCAAGGACTCTCGACATGATATATTCAAGATACAACAACTTGAAGACGAGAGCCTGGAGGATTATCTCGAAAGGTTCATTTATACATTACATAGGTTTGAATATAATGACCTCCGAGAAGATGCAATACGTACACTTTTCCTCAAGGGGATCTCCGAGGACTTGTTAGAAAGTCTTAATCTCATGGCAGCTAGCGATATTTCTCATAAAAATTTTGCACAAATCGGTGATATGTGTAAAAATTATTCTAGGAGTACGGGGAAAGTTGCGAAAATTTTTCAAGAGCCTTTTAGTAGAAATGTAAGAGGAAATGTTCCTAGTTCAAGTGGAGTTACAAGAGTAGAGTTAGAAAACTTGTTGAAGAATTTCAAAACTGATATCTTAGGATTAATGGGTTCTCATCATCATCATTCATCATCCTCATCCTCATCCTCATCCTCATCATCACCTTCATCATCATCATCATCATCATCATCATCAACATGATCATCATCATCACCATCAACATTGTGAACATCATCATCATCACCATCAACATCATGAACATCCTCATCATCATCCTCATCATCATCCTCACCATCAACATCATGAACATCATCATCATTCATAATCATCATCCTCATCATCATCATCACCATCAACATCATGAACATCATCATCATCATCCTCATCATCATCATCACCATCAACATCATGAACATCATCATCATCTTCCTCATCATCATCATCACCATCAACATCATGAACATCATCATCATCATCCTCATCCTCATCCTAATCCTCCTAACCATCAACATCATGAACATCATCATCCTCATCATCATCATCACCATCAACATCATGAACATCATCATCATCATCCTCATCATCATCCTCATCATCATCCTCATCATGAACATCATGAACATCATCATCATCATCCTCATCATCATCCCCATCCTCATCATCATCATCACCTTCATCATCATCATCATCATCATCATCATCAACATGATCATCATCATCACCATCAACATCGTGAACATCATCATTCATCATCATCATCCTCATCATCATCATCACCATCAACATCATGAACATCATCATCCTCATCATCATCATCATCCTCATCATCATCACCATCAACATCATGAACATCATCATCATTCATCATCATCATCCTCATCATCATCATCACCATCAACATCATGAACATCATCATCCTCGTCCTCATCATCATCATCACCTTCATCATCCTCATCCTCATCATCATCAACATGATCATCATCATCACCATCAACATCATGAACATCATCATCATCATCCTCATCATCATGAACATCATCATCATCATCCTCATCATCCACATCATCATCACCATCAACATCATGAACATCATCATCATCATCCTCATCATCATCCTCACCATCAAGATCAGGAACATCATCATCATTCACCCTCATCATCCTCATCCTCATCATCATCATCAACATCATGAACATCCTCATCCTCATCCTCATCCTCATCCTCATCATCATCATCAACTTCATCATCATCATCCTCATCATCATCAACATGATCATCATCATCACCATCAACATCGTG
>LPNX011055779.1:259830-289830 GCA_001517045.1 Pseudotsuga menziesii | reverse complement strand
TCACCTTCATCATCATCATCCTCATCCTCATCCTCATCCTCATCATCATCACCATCAACATCGTGAACATCATCATCATCATCCTCAACATCATCACCATCAACATCATGAACATCATCATCATCACCATCAACATCATGAACATCCTCATCCTCATCCTCATCAGCATCAACATCATGAACATCATCATCATTCATCATCATCATCCTCATCATCATCATCACCATCAACATCATGAACATCATCATCATTATCCTCATCATCATCCTCATCCTCATCCCCATCATCACCTTCATCATCATCATCATCATCATCATCATCATCAACATTATCATCATCATCACCATCAACATCGTGAACATCATCATCATCATCCTCATCATCATCACCATCAACATCATGAACATCATCATCATCATCCTCATCATCATCCTCACCATCAACATCATGAACATCATCATCATTCATCATAATCATCCTCATCCTCATCATCACCATCAGCATCATGAACATCATCATCATGTCTAAGTAATGAAGTATATGTTTATTTCTATCTAACTCATTTAAATTCCCATGTCCTTAAATTATATATGTCATATTAATGAAGGTTGTGTGTAATTTATTTAAGTTTACTTTCTCCTTATAAATTGGAGTTTGGATTACTAATATAAAATGATTTTAGTATATCTTCTTACTTCATAATATATTTTCAATTATTTATGAATAACTAGTATATCTTCTTACTTCATAGTCTATTTTCAATTATTTTCATAATCTTCTTACTACATCTAATGATTTTAGTTGATATTGTAATTACATTTAGCCGTGCACCCACCCCATTAATTGTGCTTAAACATATCGCGTGCGTGTTTTGCTTATACAAATCGCGTACGTGTTTTGCTTATACAAATCGCGTGCGCATTTTGAGACTGTTAAAATAGTGAATTGTCTTTGTTCGAGAGCAACTTCACTGCATTTTTATGAAAATTCTGATTAGCGCGCATGATTTTTCAAGAGCACGAGCCTGCCTGTGGAAATACTCATAATCTACACCATCTCCATCATTCTTTTTGTTATGCAGGTGTAGCATTGATGACATCTTTCATGGTTGAGGAGCACACAAGATAAGATATCAAGCTTCAATGTCATTTCATGGTGATGGTGGATATAACTTTCATTTGCTTATTATTCAAGAGAACCAAAGGTAAAATTTCTCATTCATTATTGTTTTGATGGGAAATATGAACAATTGAGAAGGAAGATTGAAGCACCTTGAGGGATCAATAGTTAGAAAGCAAGTTAAAGGTTTGGAAGCTTGTAATTGAGGAGCAACAAAAACAAACTATATTGACATTGATCATTGTGGTGATGGAGAATGTATGTAACCGAGGAAGAAAATCAGCAAGGAAGAAGAGACCTCAAGAAGTCATCGAAGAAGAGAAAGCAAAGAAAAGAATAGACATGATGAATCAGAGGTTTTCTTTCGAAACCAATCCAAATTCAATTATAGAGGATATGGCGGTTCATCCTATTAATCTAGCACAAGAAAAAATGAAGCATTCACTAGAGGGACCTTCAATTTCCACAATAGTTGTTGAACAAGCACCCCATGGAAGTATTCAAGAAGCAAAACGTAGGTGCTCATTAGGGGATGTTTCAAATCCCACATCAAGTCAAAGTGATAAGTTACCATCTCAAGACGAAGCTCATGAAGAGGTGGTGTACATGGAGCCTACTGTTGAAGAGACGTTGGACATGGAGCCTACTGTTGAAGAAGAAAATATTAATCGGACCATCGATGAGGATGTTGGACTTCCACTATCCAACTACCAGGGAGAGAGTGAAGGACAACAAGTTGCTACTGAAACACCAGAGCGTATTGTCGATGCACTAGATGATAGAAATCCAACCCCCTTACCTCCATTAGAAAGCACACGTCAAAGAACTCCAAAGCGTATACAAGTTGATGAAGGACTCCTCAATTCCATTGAAGGTACGCTATCTAAACGTAGTATTGCTTATCAAACTCAACAGATACTAAATAAATATTTTGTTTCTAAATGTGATGGAGATAAATGTAGATTATTTTTATCATTGTTAAAATCTAGGGGCATGAATATTGTTAGGAAATCATTAGGGATAAAGATGATAAAGCCTTCTGTACCAAGTTCTCATATAGTTAAAAGCTTAGTAGATGCCTTTGGTAAAATTGGTAAGAACACATGGTCAAAGGACCGCAATGCGGCTCGTTGTGTGTTGTCACAAGCAATTGTAAATAAGAACACCAGGGTCCTTCGTTTTCTCAAGACTACATCTAAACTAGTTAATTTGAATGTAAAAACCCTCCGTAGGTATTCTATTTGGAAGAGAACATCTTGACACAACTGCCTAGACAAATTTTTGGGCCTTTATTGGTTGGTTGCCACGTCGTGAGATGAAGCTAGTTGATGCAGTAAAGGGACTAGTGCAGAGTTTTTGGCATGATCACACAAGGCCTTCTTCAAACCAGAAGGATGTACTAAAACTGAGAAGGGGTTCAAAGGACCGTGAACCACATATTAAGCATCTTCTTGATATAACACAAACAGAACTATAGGAGAAATTTAGGAATGAACATAGAAAATTGAATTTGGGGCAAAGATATTTTGAGAAATGTAAGCCCTGGTATATTAGAATAAATACTCTTTGTAACACTTGTTGTTGTAGATACCATGTAGAATATGAATATTATTATGAAACATTTTTGTACATTCATCACGTGTTGCATACTAACCATGTGCGGGATTTCTCCTTGACAATACCATTGACCTCATCAAGAGAGTTCATTCATAGTATCATGTGCAATAGGCCTAAGGGGAAAACTTACTATGCAAAATCTTGTTTGGATGGAACTTGCTCCAACTGTGCTGGAATGGCATTATTGAGCCAATGTATGCACAAGACTGGAGACAATGAATTTGGGAATATGGTTACAGACATGAAAAGTTTCAAATATATCAGTTATGAAATAGTCCCAGGGAAAGAAAGAAAAAAAATACAATTGGTGACATCTCAGGTACATGCATTTATCTATAAATTTATGTTTGAACAATTGCATTTCATTCCTTACTTACAAAAAAACCTGATATTGAGATCATTTTGTGTCAACAGGTACAAGTTAGTGTCTTTGTCAAGGAATTTATTGAAAAGACACGTCAATATGTTTAGCATGTCCACTTGGAACGATGGTAGGATGAGAAGTTTAGAATATCCAGAGATTCATTTCCTCGTGGTACTATACTTTCAGTTGTTGATTTTGCCGAGAACTACACTCTACAAACTCAAAAATGAGATCCAAAATCAGTATTATCACTCTGAGCAGGTTTCCTTGATGGTGCATATCACATATAGGCATGGCCCAAATAGTAGTGAAGAGAAAAGAGAAATTCTAAAGGAATATCACTTCTACATAAGTATATGATCATTTGAAGGGCAGGAACATATATATGGATCGACACTGGATTTGGTCTGATGGATGTGCTGGTCAGTTAAAAAATGCACGCATATTTCAATGGTTGTGTTCATTGCATAAAAACTACAAAGTTCCACATATGTGGAACTATTTTGAGATTGGGCATGGTAAAGGAGAGCATGATGGAGCTAGAGCATGTGTCAAAACAACCCTACGAAGAGAGGAATTGATATTATCTACAATATCTACTATTAGAAATGCTCAATCTATAGTCAGGTGGTGCACGTTAGTAATGTGAGAGGAATCAGCTATGCGAGTAGAATCCACAAGAAAGAGACATGTGGAGAGATTTTTTTGGGAGGTGGTAGACATAGATCGTTCACATGCATGGGAATGCAAGACTGTTCCTGGAACTCATGGTTTTCATTTGGTTCGAAGTTCTGATAACCCAGTATTTGAAATTTGGACCAAAAAACTCGCTTGTTTTTTCCCGCCTTGTTGTGATGGTGACTGGGATGTGTGTGAATCATTGGATTGGGTTGATGGATGGGATCGCATATCACTTCCACTTGATCAACATGCAATTGTTGAGTTAACTCCATTGGAAGAAGACCGATCATCTATTTCTATAGATTTTGATCATGTATCAGACCTTGTACAACTTGGTATGATGCATTTCCTTAACATTTTTTTGTTAAATTTACGTAGTCTTTGTCATAGATGATTTCACCACTCCAGGTGAATCACACTTTGTATGGCCTACCCCTGTCTCGCTGCATACTCTTTAGACCCCATGGACCATTTTTTGTCTTTTAATGTTTCCTTGATCATCCCTAAAAACATGTGAAAAATGATACACGCGACTTTTAAACCTATAAGCGCGTATATACACGGGTTTGACAACTAAAACCACGTACATTGGGATGTGTACAAAATACAAATCCTTTTGTAGTTTTCCTTGACATGGATTAGACTCATTTGACTCCTGGCCTTCCATATGCCTTGATATTGCTCGGATTCGACCTTTCATTACCCCTTTGAAAAGCTATATAAGGAACCGCTTGGTACATTGAAGGCAAGAAGAGAGAATTGAGAGCAAAGAAACTATAGTCCATTGTTGCCGGAATTTATGCTTGAGTCTGCATCCCTTTGTCCCTTGGAGCACTAGTGTGTTCTTCCCAAGCTTTCCTTTTGCTTATGAGCTTGCTATCGAGAGATGGAGGATTGAGGTGGTGGAGGCCCAAGTGGGGGATTCAGTTTCTCCAGTTCGCAGACATGCCATCAGAGGTTATATCTTGTAATCTCTGATTTATATTAATAGAAATATCTTTTCCTATCCAATAATGTGTGTTTGAATGAATATTTTATCCATGGGATTATGTCAAATGCTTGTACATTATTGATTAGATATGCTAGAATAGATCTAACACCATGATATATAGAATGCTTGTATTGTTTACTTGTTGTTGAGGAAGTAATCTATCTATTCAAGCTCAAGTTGGAAAGCTCAACGAGGATCTACTTCAACCTTCCGGAATAAGGTACGAGGTCTGATCCTTTAGTGTTAGACATTTAATTTCTATTGCATATTGAAAAGGATTGATTTCTGGAGTCAAGCTATTTGTTGTGGTACCCCAAGCCATAGGAATTTCTCTCCGTAACAGAATTGGCGACTCCGCTGGGGAGTTCCTAGTAGTTGTCCTTTGGGGGTTGTTTTATCGACATTCAATGAATTTGAATTGCTCCTTCTCTCTTGTTTCTGTGTCGGGTCTGGGGGCATGTATGCCTGGTAGTGTCTGATTGGTGTGAAGTTTGTCTCAGCTTGTCTGTTTTCCTTGAGTTTATGCACCTTTCTTCCTATACGCGAGTTTTTAACTCACAGTCACGTATACACGCAGGTTTCTCTGTGATTTCCACGTATACACGCGGGTTTACTACGAACAGTCACGTATGCTCTTGATTTTTCTTTTTTGTGCGAGTTAATTTGTTGCTGGGTGAATTTTGATATTTGTTGAGTCTCCTTTGGCACTTCCTGAGTCTGTTTGGATTTTGTTTTTGACCAGAAACGTTTTTTTTTAGGCTAAATTTTTTATTTTATTTTAAAGAAGGTTCTTGTCATGGCTTTTTCGATTTTTTGTCTGAGATTAGTGCATTAGAGTTCTTTTACCTTAGTGCTTTGCTTGAGTACTTTTTCTGTGTGCTTGCAGAGTCTAGGGGTCGTAGAATTATTCTTTTGCTTTTTGCATCTCATTTTATTTCAAAAAATCCAAAAACATTTGCTTATCATCATGCATTGCATTTTGCATTTTTGCATTTTACTTGCACTAGATTTTCTTTGGAGTACTAGTTAGGACTTCATATAGGAAAGCTTGCATTCATCATTTGAAGAATATTGTGCATTTCACGTAGTAGCATACCCTGTTTTCATGGACACAATGCATTTGCATTGATTGTTAGGTGTGCATTTTACTTCATGTTGCGTCATAGCACCATTAGTTGCACGGTCATATCCCTATTTTGAGTAATAAAGCCAATTAAAATCAACGCTAAATTAAAATGAATTCCACTCTTTTCTTTTCTAGGGTGCACCAACAAGCTTAGGTTTTAGGATCTTGGAATAGTTCATTGTAAGTAAATTCTCCAAGATCACTAAATAACAACATGTATGTGTCTGTCCAGGTGAGTGTGTGAAATCCTTGGTATAACCAGTGTTTCTCAGGATCCTCCTCTCAAAAGGGAGTTAAGCACGAGGCAGTGTGAGTGGTTATTGATTGGGATGACCCCTAGTCATAACTGAGTAGCACCAGAGATATTTCCAGGATTGTATTCGTATCTGGGGGCTCTTTCGAGAGTTTCGAGCTTTGCTACCCTGTCCATACAGTCAATCCCGCCTGTGACTGTCCGCCTGAGCATTGATTATATTGAGGTGACCTTAGTGGCCTTACCTAGGATATCGAGGGGGTACTTTGCAGGGGTTATTCTGCGGGTGTCCCGGCCAGGTTGGGGTCAGACAGCATAGTCGCTTTATGCGTTGAAGCTGAGGGCCACAATAATTGGTTACGTACCTCCGCTTGTTGTGTATGGGAGTCTCAAGCCTCTCCTAGGCGAGACATACCTGCTTCATTCGAGAGCTCATTTATCCAGCCCTAGTTTGCTTGCATTTGGATTTAGATTTTATTAGTGATTTCTCTGTGCATGATAGTTGGATTAGGGTTTACGTAAATAGAGAGTATTTTCTATTTTTTGAGTCATTGTGGACTCGGGTGTGGCTCCTCGCCATTCTCGTCATTTAGCAGGACTTCTGCCTTCTACTTCTCCTCCTCCTTTGGGAGAGAGACCTAGACAGTCTAGGCAGGCTATTTCGCACATTGATTCACACACCATGGGGGACCATTTAGAAGGCATTCATGAACCACCTTCTCCCATTCGTGTAGACGATGGGGAGTTTACTCCTACTTACGATCCTTCACCCGACTTGGATGAATTAGGTCCTGTGATTTCTGAGATAGGAACCATGCACGATAGACCTACTCACTCTAGGGTTGATTCCCCATTGACACGTTACTGGTATGGAATGTCGGAGGATGCTGAGACTCATTTTGAACCCGCTAGCACTAGCTATGGTAGTTATGCTATGTCTGGTTTCCCTACACACAATTTGGCATTTCATGTCAAATCCGACTTCGAGCCTAACACTATGCCTGGGGGAACTCTCATTCCTTACTATGCGGAGAGGTTTGGGAGCACTAGTCACATTGCACCTTCCATCCCAATGGTGGAAGTTACATCACATATCCCTCCTAGGTCTAGGGTTAGCGATCAGATTAGGATACTAGATCTGAGACGAGTGACGATAGGCGGTAGCACGTACATTGTTACTCAGATTCCTTCATCCTCGGTCCCTAGTTTTTTAAATGTACATCCTCCACCTTATTCGCGTGGTCCTTTGAGCCAACACATGGCTACAAGTCAGGTCCGTACTGTAGTAACTAGATCGATTGTGTCTCAGGTTTACATACCGCCCGTTGCTTCGGGAGGATATGTTCATACTTATAGAGGTCATGTTACTACTTCTGGGGCGTATATCCCTACTTTCGGTATGTATATCTCTACTTTTGGAGCATATCTTCCTACCTACGGAGTGTCTCATCGGTCATCGCATGCGATTACTTATGGACCCTATTATGGGACGCAGTATGGACAGGGTTCTTCACCTTATGGGGGCGGGTATCAACAACCTGCTTACTCTCCTAATTACGGCTTTGTAGCTCCTACTAGTCAAGGTCCACCACACTATGGTGCTTCCACGCCACCCTATATGGGTCATATGGGAGGAGGGCACTATGGCCAAGGCCATGGTGGTAATTAGACCTATATGAATTAGGGAGCGGTCCATCGACCTCATCATCCTAGGCTCCCTTTCCTCGCGACGCTCAATCTTCCTGAGCTGTTGAGATTGACGAATGATCCTGTGGCTCATGACCCAGCTTGGCCGGCTGTCCCTACCAAGATTCCTTTGGACATACCTAAGTTCGAGGGCAAACCGGGAGAGGATCTGAGCGAACACGTTATTATGTTTCACCTATGGTGCTCTTCGAATTCCTTGCATCAGGACTCCGTCCTTTTGAGACTATTTCAACGCACCCTTATAGGGCCTGCCGTGAAGTGGTATATAGAGTTACGCACCCTTATAGGGCCTGCCGTGAAGTGGTATATAGAGTTACCTAGGGGAGCTTTCGCTTTGTTCGACGACCTTGCGATGACTTTTCTTAATCACTTCCAGCTACCAGTGCGTTATGACATTGGTACTGAACTCTTGTCGACATTTCGGCCAGATGAAGCCACACATATCTCTGATCATATTCAAGAGTGGCGTAGATGGAAGAGGTTAATTAAATCCTTTATACCGCCGGAGTTCCTCCTCAAGTGGTTCCTCAAGTTGTTATTACCATATATAGCAAAGGATGTTTCCACATCCGGAGTGAAGAATGAGGAACAAGTGATTTTTAGGGCATAGGAACTGGACTTGATTTATGTTCAGTCTGGTTTGTTGTATGAGATTATTCCCAATGCTCCTCGTTCCAGTTTTGACCCCAAAGTCAAACCTGGACCACATGCCGATGGAATTGTGGGTTGTGCAAGTGCGAAACCTGCAGATTCGGTTGCAAAACAAGTTAGTCAATTGTTAATCAACCAATCTACTTCGGGACAAGCTATGGCTTCATCTCAACTTGCCCAAATGATGAGTGTACTTTCTGTGCAATCATCGGACCAGAAGGGTAACTAGCAGCCCAGACGAAATAGAAAAAAGGGTAAAAATAATTGAAAGGGTGGGAATAAGAATGAGAATGCTAACAGTAATGACAAGAACAGCCGAAATGCTGGGGGGGGGACAAGCAAGCTAAACGTAAGGTTAAGTTCCCTTGCAAGTTATGTAAGGATGATCACATCACTTACTTATGCCCTCATATTGAAGAAGCTTTGAGATTCTTGGCATAGGCCCCTAGCCATGCTAACTAACCCTTTACTGCATAATCAAAATATGAACTCGAAGTCCCATGACCAATATAGTGATGATCATGATCCGCCGGAGGGTAGTGGTCGTGGGTGCATTAACATGGTCTGTGCTGTGAAATTTGTGACCCGTGTGAAATATTATGGTTCGTCACAACCCAGACTAGGCAAAGAACCTGATCCACCAAGGTCCCCTTTGCGCATTGAGAAACCTACAAATAAACCTGAGACTGCACCTCACATTCCTAAGGGAGTCCTTAAGTGTTCAGGGCATAATCCAAATGCCTGAGCCGCCCAAAACTATTCAGTTGTCGAGGATTTGAGCCACACTCCTTGTGCGATGTCTGCATTGGAAGTGCTTCAGAGTTGTCCCTCACAAAATAAGAGGTTTCTTTCTGCCCTTGGTGTGAATGATGATGATTCTTCCTCTGTGATCAAATTTGAAACCACAGGACTTCATCCTCGCTTGCCCTACTATGTGTCTCTTTTGGTTCACATAGAATGTCTTAATATGACTGTCAAGTGAACTGTGATTGATGAGGGTACTGCTGCTTTTGTGATGTCTTTATCCTGTTGGAAGGGTCTGGGTTCTCCTAAGCTGTCGAAATTAGAGACCATGTTAACTGCGTTTGATGGGAGATCTTTTAGGCCGCACGACATCCTTCCTTCCCTTAAAGTCCGTTTGGGAGGGAAGACCATTGCGATAGAGGTCGAGGTGGTTGATGCTCCCCTTGACTACAATCTCTTGCTGGGTAGGAACTGGATGTACAGTATGCAAGCCGTTGCTTCTTCCTTTATTCCGCGTTGTATGATTTCCACATAATGGGAAGATCGTAATGATTGATCAAATGACATTCAAGAATTCGTCTGTTACCGCATCTTCGGGAGCTTCGATCCTAATCGTTGAGAACTCTTAACTGACAAATGGGAGTGTGGGTGTAGGCATGTATCCATCCCTCATGGGAAGCTTTAGTTGTCCTGCATCGATCCTGATGATAGGATCTAGTTCTGATGAGGCTTTGACATCTACGACATCTGCGTCTTTTGCACGAGTCATATGGAAGATCCTTGGATTCTTTCTACATCGAGTACTTCAAGTGAGCCCATCATGACAGACGTGCTGTTGCCTGCAGCTATGATAGCTTATCATGCTAATATCAAGTCTATTGCAAAGCCTAGTCCTCCCTCTTTGCGGACAGAGGAGGAGGACTCTTATGTGATGCCGGCATGGGCAGTACAACCTTCTCATGCACACGACTACCTTGATACGGTTTTCCCTTCAGATGAAGCGATTATTGAGGCTATGTCAGGAGTTGAGCCACCATAGGAGGAACTCCATCATAGATTGTACTTTCTTCCATAGCTTGATCGCTTGGAGCATGAGGATTTTAGGGTGGTTCTTAGTGAAAGAGTTGGTAGTCCTATGGTTCCATTAAGCTCTCCTGGTCCGATGGCTGATGGAAACATGGCAAACATATCTACAACGATTCCTATCAACATCTCTCGCAATCCTGGAACGATAGAGAACGTCTATATTGGGGAGGAATGTTACCATGCTGAGATTCTCGAATACCCCAAGATATTTAAGGAATTCCGTGATATTTTTGCTTGGTCTTACGACGAGATGCCAGGTATTGACCCTCGTATTGTCAAGCATGAGATTAAGACTTACCCCAACGCTAAGCCTGTTCAACAACGTTTACGTGCGGTGAATCCTAGGAAAGCACCTATGATTAAGGCAGAGATAGAGAAGCTGTTGAAAGCCGGTTTCATCTATCCCGTTCCCTTGATGGAGTGGGTTTCAAACCCCATTCCAGTCGATAAGAAGCAGGGAGCGATCCGCATATGTATTGATTTCCGTGATTTGAATTGTGCCTGTCCTAAGGACAATTTCCCCACACCATTTATTGATCAGATTTTGGATGAGTGTGCAGGTAGCGAGGTGTTCTCTTTTATGGACAGCTTTTTCGGATATAATTAGATACAAATTAAAACTGAGGACCAACATAAGAATGCATTTATTTTTCCTTGGGGAACGTTTGCATATCGGAAAATGCCTTTCGGCCTTAAAAATGCTGGAGCTACATTTCAGTGGGCAATGACCTTGATCTTCCACTATCTTAAGTCGATTATCGAGGTATTTTTGGATGACCTTGCTGCTCATTCTCGTATAAGAATGCGTCATCCCTATCACTTGAGATTGGTATTTGAAAGGTGCCGGCACTATTCGGTTAGATTAAATCCTCACAAGTGCATCTTTTGTGTGAAGTCAGGGCATTTGTTAGGATTCATCGTTTCTAAAGAGGGTATAAGAGTCAACGCTTTGAAGGTTGAGGCAATACTTCAGTTGTCTTTCCCGAAGAATATTCATCATCTTCGGTGTTTGCAAGGCATGGCAAACTTCTTACGAAGATTTGTTTTCAACTTTGCCAATTTGACTAGAGGCTTCATGCATCTCTTGAAGAAGGACACCCTCTTTTATTGGGATGAGTGAGCCCGGGAGTCCTTCGATGCACTCAAGTGAGCCCTAGCATTGGCCCCAGTGATTAGTCCCCCGGATTATAGCCGTGATTTTCTATTATATGTGGTTGCGTCATTAGAGACAATTGGTATGGTTTTGGTTCAAGAGGATGAGGAGCTCCAAGAGCATGTCATATATTATTGGAGCCGGAACCTTATCGACGCAGAGATTCGTTATTCTCATGTTGAGAAGCTTTCTTTAGCTACTGTACATGCGGTTCAGCGGTTGATACATTATATTATCCTTCGCCAGAACTTGGTTGTAGCCCATGTCAATCCGTTTCAATTCGTCCTCACCCGAAGGATGATTGGGGGAAAATATAATAAATGGATTTTCATTCTACAAGAATTCGATCTTGAGTTTGTTTCGGCAAAATCGAAGAAGTCTTTAATTTTTGTAGAGCTTATATCGGATTTCCCGAGCGAGGCCAAGGATTTGGTTTGTGAAGATATGTTTTTCGATGAACACATATTTTTAATCTCAACGTTAGACCCATGGCCTGGGGATATCATAATATATTTAAAAACACTGAAGACCTCTACTCACCTCTCGCGAGATGAACGATGACGATTACGTCATGTCTCTAAGAACTACCTCATAGTGGATAAAACTTTGTACCGCCGTGGGGTAGATTCCATTTTACAACGTTGTTTAACTCATGAAGAGGCCGAGGTAGTGCTGAATGATTGCCACAGAGGGGCGTGTGGTGGTCATTTATCTGGCCTTTCTATAGCTCAAAATTTTTTAAGAGCGGGTTATTTATGGCCGTTGATCTTTAAGGATTGTATTGATGCGGTCAAGAGGTGCCACCCTTTCCAGGTGTTCGCACGTAATATGCTCTCAAAACCTGCCTCGTTACATCCCATTATCACCGTCGGTCCCTTCACTAAGTGGGGGCTCGATTTTATGGATTGCAACCCAAATTTGGCTGGGGGGCACCATCACATTATAGTGGCTATTGATTACTTCACGAAATGGGCTGAGGCTATGCCTACAGTAAAATCCAATGGTGAGACAACCGCTCACTTTGTATTCAACCAAATTATTACTCGGTTCGGGATTTCGAAAGAGCTTGTCACTTACCATGGCTCACACTTTTAGAATCGTATGATGGAAGAGTTGGCATCCAAGTTAGGGTATAAGCAATAGCATTCCTCTTCTTACTACCCTCAAGCGAATGGACAGGTAGAGGTAGTGAATAAATCACTCAAATCCATTCTCCAACGAACCATCGCACAAAGCAAGAACAATTGGCACATCATGTTATATCTTGCTTTGTGGGCATATCGAACTGCTATTAAGACTGCCATTGGTTTTTCTCCATATCAAATTGTACATGGAGTGGAGTCAATATTTCCGGTTGAATGCGAAATTCCTTCATTGAAGCTAGCTGTAGAACTCTTACCGAACACTTCCCCATTGGAGGAGCATTTGGTTCACCTTGAGCAACTTGATGAGTAGCGTCGGGATGCCTTGGTGGCTCTAGAAGTCAATAAACATTGCGTAAAGGTCACAGCTCAATGGTTTGTACCATGTTAGAGATCCGATGTTATTAAGAAGATTCTTATGTGTGATATTATTGGAACGACAATTTGACAATATAACATGTATACATATTCCAAGAAATGATAATCAAGTTGTTGATTCATATGCTAACTACGTGTTAGATTGGCATTTGTTTCATTCACAATAAATTAATCACAAACACAATTTTTACACATGTAAATAAATAAACCAATCACCATAAAACTTTTTATATATACATCCAAAATGTGATAATACATAGTGTTATGATACAAAATTGGGGCTTTCGAGCCACCATCATATAATACACAAGGTGTCTAATCCCGTGGAGGAGGAGGAGGGTCGTGATCATGGAAGGTCACTATAAATCTAGCTAGCTCTCGAAATAAACGCACCCATGTGCGTGGTACACCCACCAACTGCCGTTGCATAGCCTCAGGCAAGTCCTTGACTTGTGCCATGGGAAATCTATGTGTCAGTCTCACAAAATTGGTATGAATGCTCTGGAGCGTCCGCTCCGCATCTACACCCGTGATGTCACCTCCTCTTCCCCTCCGTCTATGATGAGGGATGCCCTCTGGCCGCCGTGGTCCCACATCTGCACACAAATGGTAAATGTCACTATGTATTATGACCCAAAAATATGTCTTTTTGATTCCAGTTAATCAAGAAAATACAAAAAAATTAAATAACTCAAAACTTAAAAAAATAGGGTCGAGATTCGTTACCTATATCGCCATATGCCAATCCTGGTGGTAACGACATGTCCGGGTCCCCCCGGAAATCTATCCCTGCATAGGGGTAGTCATCGATGGCAACTATTTGTCGTCGCCACCATGGAAAGAAGTCAGCTGGATATGGGTTGGCCACCCTACCACCCCCCATTTTATGCATAGCATCTACCCAATGCCGTTGGGCTGGATCTCGTACCCCGTGAAGAGGAACGTCCACTCTAGAGCTCAATCCTGGAACACGCTCGAAGAAAAACGTGCTCAAAATACTGCTGAACCTGAAGTTCTGCACTCTACCTGCCTTACACTCACTGAGCTGATATTTCATGTTGCTCAGTAGTGTAGTGCTCCAGTCATAGATCATGGGTCTCATGCACTCCACTGCATAGAACATCAGAGGCCACGAGGCCTGGTGGAGTGATGCCAAGCCTGCTATCCTACCCAATGTCAATAGTATGGCCTTGCTGCAGTTGTAACTTTTCTCCCCAAATTTCTTAAATTTTGGGCCCGTCCTTATCATTTAAAATTGTTTGATCTCGTGAGGTATTGCTTTAACTTTGGTTGATCTGAATATTAGATTGCAGCTTGTTTTCAGAGGTCATTTGTGTTTGATTTTTGCGTTGGACCGTGGGTGTGAATTTGGAGAAGTCAAATCTTTGTCCTTTAAGGCTTCCTTTTCGCAAGAAGAACGAATTTAGCTATTGCTGACCCTTAACTATTCAAAACTCTTAAGTTTTCTTGAATCGGGCGTCTTTTTATGTTGAATCGGAAGCTCCAATCCTTCTCCCTTCCGCCGTTGTGGCTGTTAAAGCGGTTTGGCATCCGAAGTCTAAGTTGCCTCGACTGCCGACGCGCATTGATCTTTATTCGCCTTCCGCTATTGCGGCTAGGAAATCCATTTGACTTCCGATGCCCAAACCGTGCCGACTTTTGATTGAAGCGTTTCTCGCCTGCGTCGAGTATCTTTAGCCTTCTCTTGTCCCCCGTTGCGGCCAGGAAAGTCCTTCCACATCCGATGCCCAAACCGTGCCGACCTCTGATTGAAGCGTTTCCCGCCTGCATCAAGTATCTTTAGCCTTCTCTTGTCCACCGTTGCGGCCAAGAAAGTCCTTCCACGTCTGATGCCCAAACCGTGCCGACTTCTAATTGAAGTGTTTCCCACCTGCGTCCACGGGGACTTCACTTAGTGAACCTCTCACATAGCGTGTGCGATCATGGGATATTAAAGAATACCCTTAATTTCGAGAGATATTGACCCAAACTCTTTTTTTTGAAACCCCCTCCCAATACTTTAAACATCCTCCCCATCCCTTTTTATACCTCAATCCTTATAAACCACCCTACCCACCCCCACCTTAAACCCCCCATCCCCCCAATACCTGCAATTTATTGGTTTGATTTTTGATAATTTTAAAACCCACAATATGAACTAACGTGATAGGATATTGGCCAACAAGTGAAGCCCCCGTGCTCGCGTCAAGTATCTTTAGCCTTCTCTTGTCTGCCGTTGCGGCCAGGAAAGTCCTTCCACGTCCGATGCCCAAACCGTGCCGACTGCCGATTTATAACCTTCCCACCCAAGGCTTAATCGAGACTCTGTCCGGATGCACCTGGCTATTTTCTTGTGGATTGACCGTTCCGAGTAGGTAATTTTAATGTTTAAGATCCCATTCCAACGAATGATGCACCGAAATTGTTTTGCAGGAGGAATTCGATGGACTGTTGAAACGACCCGGAGTGAAGGCTTAGCTTGGTCAGATCGAAACCGGCAGGGTCATAAGGAAGACAAAGTGGAGAAAAGGACAAAACAAGAAAATGACAGAGGTACAAACTAGGAAGACCTATCGGTTACTGATCGGGAGATGAATGCTCACAAAAGATAATTGAGAAGACAAAACGGCCAGAAGAGGAAGCTGAAAGGTCTGGAGAGACTGGAAAGTCACACATTGGGGGATCCCTAACGATGGGGGGTGTAGTTTAAATACTGTAAAGATAGGATTGGTGAGGGGATTTTTCCCTGAAAAATTTGTAAACTCGTTGGATTAAGAGGAACTACTTCGTTTTACAGTCAGAAAGTGCAACTTTTGCCTACTGGAGAGAGCGAAATGTGGAATGTATCAATGCGACTAGATGAATAATGTTGAAGAGGAACTATTTCGTTTTCAACTATGTTTCATTTACTGTGAGAGTATTTAACTTCGTGAACCTATGTTCTTGTTGAATGTTCTTCGGTATCTTTTGGGATGTCTTCCACTATGAGTAATAAATGCTGTTCATAAAATAATCGGCTCTCTGGTTGTTTAAATATCTGTAATTGTTCATGTGTCTTGAATGAAGTATCAGCTATCTGTAACTCTTCATAATGCACGTACAAAATGTATTAATCACCAATGAACGATAACTCTGCTCCCTAGGGATAGTTTAGGTAGTTAGTTTATTTTGTGTTATATGTGTTTTAGGTGCTTGTGAAGCTTAAGACGAGAGGTAAGAACTTGCACATCACATTGTGACTATTCCTTGCATCTTTAGCACCCTGCATTGTTATTTAGGCACTTGCATATCATACATTAAGTTAGAAAATAAAAAATTCATGGTGGACCGGGCCGCAACCGGTAAAGCCTTTGTTTTGTTACTTGACCTACGGTAGTCGGACCGTAAACCGGACGAATTCCCTATACCAAATAGTCAACGGGCTAGTTGGGAACGTTGATTGGGGAGAATCCCTTACTGTTGTCGCTTGCGAATTTCAGGGCCCTAACAGTTTTGGCGCTAGAAGGAGGGCTGCCAGTGTATGGCTAGCCGAGGAAACCCATTTACCCGAGAATATTCCACCAGTCACAGTTCTGAAAGCAGTGGGTTCCATAATCCAATTTCGGAAGAAAGAGAACATCTATATTCTGTTGACAACAAAATTGTTAATGATCTGAGAAGACACACTATGGTATATGTAAAGAATATTGGAGGATTTCCAATCATCCCCGAACTGCCCAGAAGAGAGTATAAAAAGAAGGATCGTCCTGAAGCGGAAGGCTCAGTGTTGGTTGGAGACTGGGAAGAGCTGGTAGAAACAGCCTTGTAGGAAGTTGTGCTAGCTTTGAATCAAGAAGGCCCAGGAACCCCTCACAGTTCTCCTACTCACACTCCATTTGGTTCACCTCCTCACTCTCCACCCAGACTCATGGCTGGCGTAAACGCAAACCAACCACCTAACCCGCCAAATCCGCCACCTGCATGGAGAGCCAGATCACCCTTAAACCTGACTCCTCCATTACATGACCTACCTCAAGCCTTTGATAAGATGTTTCCCAAGTTCGACCCGAATGAGAAAATACTAGTAGATGATCATATACAAAGTTTTTACCTGGAAGTGGAAGGATTAAGGGCCGGGGAGCATGAAGATGTGGTATGTAGACTTTTCCCACATAGCCTCAAAGGACCTGCAACGTCATGGTACTTTGGATTTCATGCTAACTCTATCCCTGATTGGGATGCCTTTTAAAGAATGTTCAGAAGTAAGTATGCAACTCAGAAAACTCATGCAGCTCTCATGAAAGGGCTGTGCACGTTGAAGAAAGAAAGAAAATAAAAAGTGCATAGTTTTACTCAAAGGTTTGCAGCATATCTAAAGAACTTCTCTGAAACAGATAAGCCTTCAGACAAAGTTCTTATTGAATACTATACTTCAGCTTTAGGCCCTGATTTGGCTATGTTTTCCAAAGGTAGGGCCAAGCCTACTCTGACAAAAACCTATGAAGAGGCAGAAGTGGTGGAAGTTGAAAGAGAGAGCATTGAAGACTATCCAGAACAGTTTGGAGAGAAAGGTACAGGAAGAAAAACCTTATTGTTTACCAAGCCTAAGGAAGAAAAGTCTCCATAGTTGGAGAATATGGCCAAAATGATGCAGAAGCTTTCCAATAAAATCATAGATATGGAGAAAGAAAAGGAAGCACAAAAGTTTTATAAGCCATATTATAAGAAAAGAGAGGATAACCACCAGTCTCAACCTCCTCCTCACAATACTGCATCTATGAACTTAACAGAGGTAGGCTTGGATAATTTTTGCACATTCCACCAATAGCCACATTCTGAGAAGAATTGTTCGCAGTGGATAAACTCAATGACGTTGGTCATGAATCAGCTGTTAGATTCTAGATTGACAGAAGAGGGAAATGAAGAAGGAAAGGAAAATTCTACCTCTACGTCTGTTAAAGAGTAGGAAGAGGAAACCATGCCTTTATGGAATTCTGTCTCACTATTTGATGCTGAAGAAGAAAAGACTCAGGCGTGTAAAGACGTTATGGAAACCAATGTAGCCACAAGGAGCCAAGGGACGGTTAAGGAAGACAGTCTTATACTTCCAAAGATTAAGAGGATGCAAAGAAATGTGAAGAAGATATTTCAAAACAAATCTTTGGCTAATACAATTCCAGAATTCACTATTACCAACCAAAGTCCTAGATAGAATGATACAACGACCAAGCCAAATGAAGGTAAGGAGAATGCTAATAGGCCTCATCTCATGGAACAACAGATGGATTATGGCATTGTGGAGGACGTAAAGAAGATAAAGGAAAATGTTCCACTATTCGAGATGTGCAAAGTGCCGCAGCAAAAAGAAAGGCTGTTGAGAGCCCTTGAAACATCAGATGAGAAGACACCCACTAACAATCAACCAGAAGAAGAAGAAGAAATTGGAGAGAATAGCAGTGGAGGTAAGTCCAAGCACAAGCATCCACCTTTCCTCCTTACTTTCGAAATCTTTAACTACAATGTACATAATTGCTTGGTAGATTCAAGGGAAACTGTTAATGTCATGCCGATATTTGTTTGTAAAAGAATCAATGGGCAGCCCAAGCCATCCCCATGGAGAGTAGTTCAGTTGGACAGGACAGATGTGAAGGTAATTGGTGAGATGGAAGATGTCCTAGTCCGTCTGGATTCAAATGATAAAGTATGCCAGGTCATTAATATCGTGGTGGATGATATACCAGATGCATATGGCCTTATCCTGAGCAGAGATTGGTTGGCCAAACTTAATGGATATTTCGCTTTCGATTGGTCACATCTGTGGTTTCCATACAAAGGAAGTCCGAACCAGATCAATATTTTAAGAGAGCCTCACATGAAGTACAATGTGACCCGACTTGAAGAGAAGAATGAACCTGTGGATTCTGTCTTGGGCAACTATTTTATTGAGTTGGAACGAGGTAATTACCAAGCAGAAGAAGCCAGCAACACATCTGATACCCAGCCCGATCTCCTTCGATTCTCACAGGCTGATGAGATTGACTGTAAAATAGTAGACTTAGCAGTAGGAATAGATTCGTTTTCAGTAGTTAATGATTTTTGGACTTTATTTTTCGATGGCTCTAAGACATTAGAAGGGTCAGGGGCCGATTGTGTCCTGATCAACCCACAGAAGAATAAACATTTCCTTTCATGTAGATTAGAGTTTGAATGTACTAATAATACTGCTGAGTACGAAGCACTGGTGCAAGGACTCAAGAAGGCAATTGAATTAAAGGTAAGTAATCTAAAAGTCTTTGGGGATTCTGAAATTATTGTAAAACAAATTCGGAATCAAATACATTGTATCTATCCTCACTTAAAGGCTTACCAGAATGAGGTATGGGATTTGCTGAAATATTTTAATGCATTTAACATTATTTCAATTCCAAGAATAAAAAACACAGCTGCTGATCTGTTGGCCACATCAGCCGCTAGACTCGTACCCACTAATAATCGATGTTCTGTCGAACTGCTTTTCAGGCCCTCTGTACCTGATATGATTACGACCCTACGAGTGTTTGATGATGACCAACAGATCATATTATGTTTAACGAATGATGAGGTGTTCAGAGGAGCAATCATAGACGAGGAAGAGCATCAGGCTGAGATGAAATATGATAATTTCATTCCTAAAGGAGTCAGAATGTTGGAAAAAATGTTCAATTTAAATGAAAAATTTAGAAGACCACCCAATGTGAAGACCCACAGCTCATCGCTACAGTTCGAGCTGATAAATTTGGGGACTGAAACGGCTCCTAAGTTCGTGAATCTCGGCAAATGCTGTTCACCAATAGAAAGAGACAAATTCATCAGTCTATTTAAACAATATAGAGAGGTTTTTACGTGGACATATGAAGATTTGAAAACGTATGACACCAGCATCATCAAGCATGTCGTTCCCATTAAAGCAAACATCAAGCCATATCAGCAACCTTTGAGGAAAATGCACCCGAAATTGGAATCGCTGATTCAAAGTGAAGTGAAGAAGTTATTGGATGCAAGGATCATCTTCAAAGTCAGACACTCTGAGTGGGTATCAAATTTGGTACCAGTAAGGAAAAAGTCTGGGGAAATCAGACTCTGCGTGGATTTCAGGAACTTAAACTGTGCATCAGATAAAGATAACTATCCTCTGCCACCCATGGAGCAGCTGCTACAGATGGTTTCAGGGTCTGAACTGTTTTCATTATTGGATGGCTTCTCTGGATACAATCAAGTATTAGTAGCCGAAAGACACAGGTTAAAGACAACGTTTAGAACTAAATGGGGAACCTTTTCCTATAGAAGAATGCCTTTTGGGTTGATTAATGCTGCAGCAACATTTCAGAGGGCTATGGACATAGCTTTCCGCGGATTGATTGGACGAAGTGCTATAGTGTACCTTGATGACATTACAATATTCTCAAAGAAAAGAGAAGAGCACGCATTTCACTTAAGGTAAATTTTCAAACGCTGTCGAAAATATGGCATCTCCCTCAATCCTAAGAAATGTGTGTTCGCTGTCACGGAAGGCAAGTTGCTAGGTCACATAGTCTAGAAGAAAGGAATCTCTATAGACCCAGAAAGAATCAAGGCCATTGAACAAATCCCCTTGCCCCACAATAACAAAGGGATGCAGTCTTTTATGGGAACTATAAACTTCGTGCGAAGATTTGTCCCTGATTTCGCTCAGACTGTTAAGCCGCTGCAGCAGATGGTCAAGCATAATGCTCAATTCAAGTGAACTGAACTTGAGAAAAACACCTTCAGCAAAATTAAGACTGCTGTTGCACATGCACCCTCCTTGAAAAGTCCAGATTTCGATAAAGACTTTATTTTATATACTTTTGCATCCGATGATTCACTAGCTGCTGTGCTTACACAAAAGGAAGAAAGGGGGGATGAATTCCCAATATCCTTTATGAGTATTGGTCTACAAGGTGATGAATTAAACTACCCAGCCATTGACAAGCAAGATTACATAGTATTTAAGGCAGTGAAGCAATTCAGGCCTTATATATTAAAAAATCGAACCAAGGTAATAGTCCCCTACCCGGCTGTAAGATCCCTTCTCATACAGAAAGAGTTAGGAGAAAGAAGGGGCAATTGGGTAACAGCTCTTCAAGAATACGACCTTGAATTCAAGCCAGCCTCTATAGTGAAAGGCCAAGGGTTGTGCAAATTGATGATTGAAGGCGAGAACAACGAAGAACAAGCATGGGAGGATGAGGCTGAATTACATGTAATGGATGTGTGTCCTTTGTTTACAGCTCCCGAATCTTGGTATAGAGACCTGGTGCATTACTTGTAGGCAGGGCTGTTACTTGAACATTGGAATTCCAAGCAAAGAAGAGCGCTACGTATTAAATCGGCATCTTATCAAATTGTGGAAGGGGTATTGTTCAGAAAGAATTATGACGGGGTTCTTCTCAGATGCTTAGAAAAGGAAGATGCGAAGAAAGTAATGACAGAATTGCATGACGGTCCTGCTGGGGGAAATTATTCAGGGGATACCATAGCTCACAAAATCCTCAGGGAAGGTTACTACTGGCCTACGCTCTTTAGAGACGCACACGTACATGTCAGGAAATGTGATATCTATCAAAGGTGTGGTGGGAGACAGCCTAAAGCAGCGGCACCCCTAAAGCCTGTGATGATCACTGAACCTTTCGAGCAATGGGGACTGGATATTATTGGAGAAATAAAACCAAATTCCTCTCTGCAGCACAAGTACATTCTGAGCGCAACTGATTATTTCACTCGCTGGGTTGAAGCTATCCCATTGCGTAAGATAAATGAAGACGAAGTCATCAGCTTTCTGCAAGATCATATCATGACCAGGTTTGGAGTTCCAATTTTGTTAGTTTTTGATAATGCCAAATACTTTTCATCAATTAAATTGACTGCTTTTGCTCATGATAAAGGGATAAAATTGCATTATTCTGCTAATTACTATCCACAAGGGAATGGCCTGGCTGAATCCTCCAATAAAAATATGATTAGAATCCTAAAAAATATTGTGGTAGAAAACCAGAGGAGTTGGCACTCAGCATTACCAAATGCCCTGTGGGCTGATAGATTCACCCCCACATATGCAATAGGAGTGTCTCCTTATACCCTTGTCTATGGAAAAGAATCCATTCTTCCTCCCAACATCATGCTACCATATTCCATACTAGCTCAAGAGTCTAGGGGATCTGATGATGAAGTTTTACAGCTAAGAATATATAATCTCCTGAAAGCAGAAGAAGCTAGATCTAAAGCCAAAGAACACTTTAAACAACAACAAGAGTCAGTTAAGAGATGGTTTGATAAGCACAAAGCTGGGACAAAAGACTTTGAAGTAGGAGACTTAGTCCTCAAATGGGACCACCCCCATGATGAGAAGGGAAAGCATACCAAATTCCAGCAATTGTGGGTAGGCCCTTTTCAGATTGCAGCCAAGCTTGGTCCTTCTACTTACAAGTTGCAAGATCTGCAGGGGTGGGAAGAGAACTTACTTGTAAATGGTTTGGTTCTCAAGCCTTATTTTTCTTGAGTTGTTTGATTTCTTCTGTCTTGTGTGTAAATAATCCGTCTGGTAGTCTTTTGAGTCATGTTTTTCAGTTTGCTTTAGTTTGATTTTTCTTGTTTTCAATAAAGAGAGCAAACCTACGGTTGCATGAAGAACGTCTGAAATTTCTGGGTTTGATAAACAATTTAGTGATCAGATTGTGGGTTGTTGTTTATATTAAATATTTTCTTCCAGTTTAGTCATTTTTTTGAATAATTCTGTGTGCATTGTAGTCCTGCTTAAACCCTGTGAAATAAACCGGATTCAAAGAGTCCAGAATACTATGTCGAGGCTTCATCCAAGTCACACTTAAAATGTCTAGGGGATGATAGCTGAGAACCCATGGAAAGAAGCAAGGTGAACAGTGTATTAAATATAAATGATCCCATGCCAAGAAATGAACGCCAAAAGGTAGATAAGAATCAAATAACTCATATGAAAAGCATCATACATCAAAGCAGATGTTGAATTATAAGTACTAAATTGCCGAAAGATCCTCTTCGTCCGTGAGCTTAAACTTGAAATACACTACTCACACAAAAGGACACTATGGGATAGAGGACCTTGAAGTAAAATTCAGTAAGAAAGGCATGTAAGCAAACTCATATGAAAAGGGCCAAAAGTCCAAAAAAGAAAGAAAAAGTGTTAAAATGGCATGGGAATGAGGAACAAATGAATATTTCTATTTACCATATGCTACAATCCTGTGGTGTCCAAAGCTATTAGCCACCTGAAGACAATGGTAATAATGAAATTCATCCTCTGGCCTCAGCATAGTTATCTGGACTTAACGATTCTGGTTTCCACTCTCCCTAATTGGACGGTCATCAATGATTAAGGGTACACACTTCGGTCATTTGAGAAATCCATATTGCTGGAAGAATTCAATATGATGCTTTTGCTATTAAATAGTCTGTCACTCAAAGATTAATCACCTAGAGATCTAGGTTCTCCAGGTAATCGCCATTTGTTGTAGCTGCAACTTTTCTCCCCAAATTTCTTAAATTTTGGGCCCCTCCTTATCCTTTAAAGTTGTTTGATCTCGTGAGGTCTTGCTTTAACTTTGGTTGATTCTGAATATTAGATTGCGACTTGTTTTCAGAGGTCGTTTGTCTTTGATTTTTGTGTTGGACCGCGGGTGTGAATTTGGAGAAGTCAAATCTTTGTCCTTTAAGGCCGCCTTTTCGTAGGAAGAACGACTTTAGCTGTTGCTGACCCTTAACTATTCAAAACTCTTAAGTTTTCTTGAATCGAGCGTCTTTTTATGTTGAATTGGAAGCTCCAATCCTTCTCCCTTCCGCCGTTGCAGCTGCCAAAGCGGTTTGGCATCCGAAGTCTAAGTTGCCCCAACTGCCGACGTGCATTGATCTTTATTCGCCTTCCGCTGTTGCGGCTAGGAAATCCATTTGACTTCCGATGCCCAAACTGCGCCGACTTTCGATTGAAGCGTTTCCCGCCTGCATTGAGTATCTTTATCCTTCTCTTGTCCACTGTTGCGGCTAGGAAAGTCCTTCCATGTCTGATGCCCAAACCGTGTCGAATTTCGATTGAAGCGTTTCCCACCTGCATCGAGTATCTTTAGCCTTCTCTTGTCCGCCGTTGCGGCCAGGAAAGTCCTTCCATGTCCGATTCCCAAACCGTACCGACTGCCGATTTATAACCTTCCCACCCAAGGCTTAATTGAGACTCTGTCCGGATGCCCTGGCTATTTTCTTGTGGATTGACCGTTCCGAGTAGGTAATTTTAATGTTTAAAATCCCATTCCAACGAATGATGCACCGAAATTGTTTTGTAGGAGGAATTCGATGGACTGTTGAAACGACCCGGAGTGAAGGCTTAGCTTGGTCAGATCGAAACCGACAGGGTCAGAAGGAAGACAAAGCCTGAGAAAAGGACAAAACAAGAAAATGATAGAGGTACAAACTAGGAAGACCTATCGGTTACTGATCGGGAGATGCACACTCACAAAAGATAAGTGGGAAGACAAAGTGACCAGAAGAGGAAGCTGAAAGGTTTGGAGAGACTGGAAAGTGACGCGTTGGGGAATCCCTAACGATGGGGGGGGGTGTAGTTTAAATACGGTAAAGATAGGACTGATGGGGGGGGCTTTTTCCCTGAAAAATTTGTAAACTCTTTTTCTTGTAAGAGGAACTATTTCGTTTTACAGTAAAAAAGTGCAACTTTTGCTGCTGGAGAGAGCGAAATGTGGAATGTATCAATGCGACTAAATGGATAATGTTGAAGAGGAACTATTTCATTTTCAGCTATGTTTCATTTACTGTGAGATCATTTAACTTCCTGAACCTATGTTCTTGTTGAGTGTTCTTCAGTATTTTTGGGATGTCTTCCACTGTGAGTAATAAATGTTGTTCATAAAATAATCGGTTATCTGGTTGTTTAAATATCTGTAATTGTTCATGCATCTTGAATGAAGTATCAGCTATCTGTAACTCTTCATAATGCACGTACAAAATGTATTACTTACCAATGAATGATAACTCTGCTCCCTAGGGATAGTTTAGGTAGTTAGTTTATTTTGTGTTATATGTGTTTTAGGTGCTTGTGAACCTTAAGACGAGAGGTAAGAACCTGCGCATCACATTGTGACTGTTCCTTGCATCTTTATCATGCTGCATTGTTAGTTAGGCACTTGCATATCATACATTAAGTTAGAAAATACAAAATTCATGGTGGACTGGGCCGCAACCGGTAAAGCCTTTGTTTTGTTACTTGACCTACGGTAGCCAGACCGCAAACCGGACGGATTCCCTATACCAAACAGTTAACGGGATAGTTGGGAACGTTGATTGGGGAGAATCCCTTACTGTTGTTGCCTGCGAATTTCGGGGCCCCAACATGCCTTTAGGCTCAGCACCTATATAGCGTTGGTAGGGACCTGACTCCCCACCTTCTCTGTGTCTGGATAGTAGTACACCGCAATGTACTCGTCGATAGTCAGACCACCTCCTCGCCCACCACGAGAACAAAGGTTCACCACTTCCCCTCGTCTAGAAAGCCCAGTAATGAAATATATGTCCTCCACCTCTATGGTGAGGGACATCCCATCTATATGGAAGGACTCCGAGTCTGGATCCCAATAATCCACCAGCATCTGTAATAGTCTTGGTTTGGCCCTCAAACCACCAAGACACCAAAACTTGTAGAGTCCGTATGCACGTAGAGCTTGTTGAGCCATTAGATCGGCCCTTACTGCTTCCTCTACTTCACCATGCTCATGCTCTCTCCACTCTAGGACCATCCTGCACAAGAAATTACAAATTTTCCCATTAGTTTATTGAAAAAACCATATGTGCGGCCTCATACGCGACTGTTTTCAAAATAGCTGCGTATGTACGTGGGTTTGAGGGCATTTTCCGCGTATATCCAACCCTATACATGGAAAAAACCTCAATTTCTGCGTGGGCTGCAGTGCCCATTTTGGATTGGCCTAAAAAGCTTAATTAACCATGGAAATTCATAAAAATTGTATCAAAATGAAAGAGAAGAGCATGAGTAAATACTTGGAAGAAACAGTAGTGGATTCCGCCAGCTGGATCTCTTGGAATTCGTTGTTGAAAATCAGAGCTCAAATGAGTAAAAGTTTCAAATGATTTATAATATTTTGAATTGTTTACTATTTATAGAAAATTTTCAAATATTTGAAAATTTTTACCCCCTTTCCTATAGTTTCGACATTTTCTAACCATTTTGGACCGTTTTTGACATAATTCATGATGTAGAGGACCATTTTCAGTGCTGTTTCAGCTGTTGGATTGACCTGTTCATGTCGATTTCAGGTAGCATGTCTAAACTGACATATAGGTTAGGCTTCACCACCGTTTGCATTTTGCATAACCTTATGACCATCTCATCATGACCTTAGGTATTAACCCACTATATTATGTCATGAAACCTTCTTGCTACTTTAGAAGTGGCATGATATGAGTGGTAGAGCTTCACCTTACATGGGTACCCTAGTTAGCGCCTTATTTTCATTTGGTGCCCATACCGATGTTTTCTCCTTTAGGGTGTGGGAGTCCATTGTATAGTATTGCCATGGCATTTCGCAAGAGCCTCATACTCCTCTTGATCTTTTGCTGGCCTATTTCCCTCAGGACTCCCTCATGTCAAGTTGTGAATGCATTATTATGAGCTTTTCCTACCTTATTGAGCTTTATGCCAGCTTCCTTGACATTGTGTTTCAGCCATATATCCCGAGCTTGTCTCATGTCTAGCCATGCAGAGCCATTTTTTATCCTTCGCAGCTTGATTCCCTTTTTACCAGGAGGGGATTTCCCCCCAAGTGTCGATATCCTACACATGTATCCTTACATTGAGAATAGGTATGTTCCACTGCTTGGAACTAGTTTGTTTGCCTTTATGACACTCATTTCCTCCTAGTATGTAACTATAAAGCTATTTTATTCTATTTTCAAGATTTTTAAATAACTGAAAAAGTCCAAAAAAATAAAAAAACCAAAAATCCAGACAAGGAAAGATGTTATCTGTGGCAGCTGTCGAGTCATGTCGCCTTCAAACAAAGCACTGTATATCACATCCATTGGTTGGGTTATAGTTTGAATTTAGGAGCTGTACTCGTTTATCTGAGTTTATCTCCATCGACTCGTTAAGCTTGCAGTCCCTATGGATCCTCTGTTGATGCCTCCTATGTCGCAAAGATGTCCTAGTTTGTATATCGAGTCTAGGCTTCCTTCATTCAGTCACCATATGTCGTTATGCTCTTGTTTGAAGGAAGTTGAAGCCTGAGTCGACCATTCCTCAGTTATCTTGACTTTGCATGTCGGCCATTCCTGGTACAGTTACTGGTTTGTGCACCTTGTGATCGAGTCCTTCCACATTATACAACTTTGCTGAGTACCTCGTGTTGGATGATGGGGGATGCTTTAATGCCATCCTTCCAACGGATTTCATCCCATCAACTTCAGATCATTTATTCTGGGATTGGAATCTAGAGTCATTTTGAGTGCCTTTAGACTTGCAGTCATCAGTGGCAGGTTCTCTCTCCATCGACAGTTTTTGGGAATACATCAATGTCCCTTGATCGATGGATCCTCTCAAGTGTTTGACCTCAACATATTTATTCACACTTGTTAGTTTGCACTCTAGTACCTTGATTCCCATTTTCATTATCGATGGTTGATCTCGCGTCTATTAACGGTACATATTAATGACCGATAATCAGATGATGGACTACTATGTTTGACCTCGACACCTCTATTCGCATAGTAGGACATGTACTCGTAGCAGTTTGTGTAGAAGACTTTCCAGATTGGTGGCATCTCTCATATGCTACCTCCTTGATCATGCCATTGTTCATGAGATTTCAGCTCTCGTGACTTGATTTGAGTATATGTCAGATATTTCCATCCACTATGGAGATCTTGATCTATTATATCTTCAGCCATTATGGAGATCATGGTCCTTTATATATCTTCATCATGGAGATTCTGATCTATGTGTATTGTATGTGATATCATGTATCATGCCTATTCATGGCCATTGTACTCTTATGTATTCGGGACTGCTATATGTATTTGCAGTTATATGCAGAGTTGTATTATTTTACTATGCTGATTGGATGGCTGGTCTTCCATTTGGGATCCTTCATCACTCCACTTTTGGGATGGAATTATAATGTATTTCAGCCATTGTATGACCCCTCTGACCTCATACATTAGGGGGCATCTGTTATAGCTGATTTCACCACTCCAGGTGAATCACACTTTATATGGCCTACCCCTGTCCCGCTGCAGACTCCTTAGACCCCATGGACCATTTTTTGTCCTTTAATGTTTCCTTGATCATCCCTAAAAACATGTGAAAAATGATACACGTGACTTTTAAAACTATAAGCGCGTATATATGCGGGTTTGACCACTAAAACCGCGTACATTGGGATGTGTACAAAATCCAAATCCTTTTGGATTTTTCCTTGACATGGATCTAACTCATTTGACTCCTGGCGTTCCCTATGCCTTGAGATCACTTGGATTTGACCTTTCATTACCCCTTTGAAAAGCTATATAAGGAACCCCTTGGTACATTGAAGGCAAGAAGAGAGAATTGAGAGCAAAGAAACTATAGTCCATTATTGCTAAAACTTATGCTTGAGTTTGCATCCCTTTGTCCCTTGGAGCACTAGTGTGTTCTTCCCAAGCTTGCCTTTTTCTTGTGAGCTTGCTATCGAGAGATGGAGGATTGAGGTGGTGGAGGCCCAAGTGGGGGATTCAGTTTCTCCAGTTCGCAGACATGCCGTCAGAGGTTGTATCTTGAATCTCTGATTTATATTAATAGAAATATCTTTTCCTAACCAATAATGTGTGTTTGAATGAATATTTTATCCATGGGATTATGTCAAATTCTTGTGCATTAATGATTATATATGCTAGAATAGATCTAACACCATGATATATAGAATGCTTGTATTGTTTACTTGTTGTTGAGGAAGTAATCTATCAATTCAAGCTGAAGTTGGAAAGCTCAACAAGGATCTAATTCAACCGTCCGGAATAAGGTACGAGGTCTGATCCTTTAGTGTTAGACATTTAATTTCTATTGCATATTGGAAAGGATTGATTTATAGAGTCAAGCTGTCTGTTGTGGTACCCCAATCCATAGGAATTCCTCTCTGTAATAGTCTTGAAACTCACATTGATGGCCTTGTATCACATGGAAATTATTTGATCGTATACATACAATCATACTATGTAGGACACATATACACAGTGGTTGCCTCAAAAGATAGTGAATGGGGTGGTGATTACTGGTTGGCATGTTGTATAGAGGGAAAGAAAACCCTCATTATGTCCACGACCAATAATGAAAGCAACCACTTCCCCACTGGGTCTATGGTTGTTAAAGGTGAATACCTTACACATGACAAAAATGCAAGAAAGAAGGGTGTATATGTTTACAGCGATTACAAACCAGGTGCAAGTGTGTATCACTTTACCAACTTAATCATTGGTACAAATCTCTAGGTACAAATAATGCCTAGCCGAAATTCATCGACGGTACGCTACTTCTTACCAGATACAGAGCACGAGAGACTAATGGAGACCATCATTATAAGAGATGATCTGGAGGGCCTGGTTATATGATAATAGGTGGGATCTAGCATGATGAGGTATGTATCATAATTTAAATTTCCCCATGTATGTTTCTTATGAATATGTCAATTTTGTGTTCTTGATATGCAAAATTTTCCATAATGTTGTTTATAAACATGCCAAAAGTTCTCTTGTATGTCAAGTTAAAGAACATGCCAAATTTTACATATGATCAATAAACCATATATATCAATCATATGAACATTTCAAGATCTCGTTCATAGGATATACATAACATTAGAATACATACATGTAACTCTGTAGGTCATACCTATCAAAGTTCTTTGTAGGCTCTCTTACAAAAACTA